>CM048750.1:68238296-68535796 GCA_026315105.1 Locusta migratoria | reverse complement strand
TTAATGTAGTCAGTAGACCACAAAATAGCTGTTGAAATTAACTTATGCAGAAGTATATACTGAAAATATTAAAGACTTTGTACTCAATGTACATACATAATGCACATGGTTGTGACTGATAAAGAGGTCAAGATGTATAATTTACCAGCTGAAAAGCTGAAGTGTACTAAATTGTTTTCAAATAGTATACCATAAAATAAAAATACAAATAAAGCAACTTGTCATCATATGGCTGTATGTTCCCCTATGTTAAAGCTACATAGGAAAGATCATACACCTCGTGGACCCACAACACCTTATAATGGGGGACAAATTGTCCATATAAAAGAGGGAAACTTTCCTGGTAGGAAAAATGTGTATAAAAAATAGAGATTGGGTAATTTAAACAAAGCACAGGCTCATTGACAGATACACAATAACACAAATAAAAACACATACAAACAGAATATTCATGCTTTCGCAACCATTGGCTGCTTCATCAGGAAGAGAGGATGGAAGGAGGAGTCATTACAATCCCGGGAGTGGAAGGATTTACCTCAGGGGAAAAAAGGAAATGTACACAAGTGTATGCGCAGGCATACACACACGCGCAACATACACACAAAAACTTGCCAAGGCAGACATTTGTAGAAAGCAAAGAAGTTGGACAAAGATACCAGTTGAGGAACAGACTCTGTCCAGAGAACATAGGCAAAGATGTTAAAGATGGTGGGCGTGAATTTGAATTTAGTGGAGGTAAAGACCAGGCGAGCAACGGGAAGAGAGAGTATGGTGAAGGGCAAATGCTCATCTCCGGAGTTCTGAAAGATTAGTGTAGGTGGGAAGTATCCAGATAACCCGGACGGTGTAACACTGTGTCAAGATGTGCTGGCCGTGCACCACGGCTGCTTAGTTACAGGGTGATCCTCATTACCAACAAACACTGTCTGCCTTTGACCATTACTGCAAATGAACAGTTTGTTGCTGGTCATTCCCACATAGAATGCTTCACAGTGTAGGCATTTCAGTTGGTAAATCACGTGGGTGCTATCACAACTGGCTCTGCCCTTAATCGTGTACAACTTCTGGGTTAAGGGCCGGAATAAGTGGTGGTGGTGGGAGGGTGCATACGACAGATTTTACACTGGGAGTGGTTACATGGATAGAAACTGGAGGGTAGGGAAGATGGTTTGAGGATTTCATAGGGGCGGACTAGGAGGTTACAGAGGTTAGGTGGGCAGTGGAAGGACACACTTGGTGGAGTGGGAAGGATGTCATGATGGATGGATCTCATTTCAGGGCAGGATTTAAGGCAGTCGTATCCTTACTGGAGAGCCACATTCAGAGTCTGATCCAGTCCCAGTAATTATTCAGTCACAAGAGGGGTACTTTTTGGGTTTTTCTGTGGAATGTTCTGGGTTTGGGAGGATGAGGAAGTGGTCCTGGCAATTTGCTTCTGTACCAGATCAGGAGGGTAGCTGCGGGAAGTGAAAGCTGGCATCAGGTTATTGGTGTACTGGTTCAGGGATTCAGGACTGGCGCAGATGCGTTTGCCACTGTAACGATACTGCTGACCCCCTCATCTCAATGTCATCCTACGATACCGTCTGGTTCAGTTGTGATATATGTTGCATGTGAAGTTAAAAATGTAATAGCCAGCCTAGGAATCAGTGTAGGACAGTGTCTCAGTTATACTGTGATTAAAACAAGTGATAGATTTCATTAATTAAGAGATTCATATAGTTTCTTTCCAGACAGTTCTATAAACAATACTTTCGTCATTGTTCATTATTTCAAATAAATAGACATACGAATGGTAAAAACTTTTGTAAAACATAAAGAAATGAAAATAAATAGCATTGTATATATGTTAGGTTCATAAACAAGTTGACCAGCTAATTATGTTATTTTGACTATTACATTAATTATCAACATTGTTATTCTTTGTATATATTGACTGAAAAGAGATTTTGAGTATATTTTGTGAATGGCCAGAATATTTGATAGTTCAGTATATGTTAGGAACATGTATGATGTATTCATTAACAAATTAATTGATATTTAACTTCACACTTTGTTGTTAACAGAAAGATCGGAAATTTCGTCTTGAAAATACATGTGCCATCTAAAATTATTGTATGCATAGTTTTCATTTTATATTGTGATTATTTTTGTATACATGAAATGTTTTTCTGTTATGTTTGGTAATTGTAAATCAGTATATTCTATTGTTATAAACAATGCATAATGTGATGCCATTATTGTGAATGTTATATATTTGCCTCACCGCCTTGCGTGGCGGAGTTCTAGTTTTGTCTTTGGTCGAGTACTTGTCTGTCTGTGTTGTTGTTGTAATTTGTGTATGTTATAGTTATGTTTTGGTAGAGAAGTTTTGATTTAAATTAAAGAAGAAGTGAAAAGTTGTACATATAGAGTATTTATTTCTACCACGACGCCCTAGGAGAATATTGTTGCAGCGAGCAGAACCCCCATACGTCGTAATCTTAAAAAGCTGAGTATCGGTAGAATGAAACTGTAATTACTAAAAATCTATTAAAATATAATACCACAAAGACCTAAGCTGTAAGGAACACACACACACACACACACACACACACACACACACACACACACACCCTCTTTCCTAAATGAAATTGAATTATGCTGTCTCGATTTTTGTTGCCCTTCCTCTTCTTACCAAGCACTGGCGCCAGTTGCCAGTCACCAGTATTCGCTTATCGATCGCGGGTAGCTTTTCGTTCACTTCTCTTTTGGGTAGCACTAGTTGCCCCGATTAGTGACTCTATATTATGGTGCATGTGGAAGGTGTGTTAGTTCTGCCCTGGCGAATATGGCTCCAATCGTGGAAAAAAGACGGCTCGGTAGTGAGATGACTGGCTCTTGTGTTGTTTCTGTTGTCGTGAGACCTTACTGCAAGATAGGTTCTATGGACCTTCAATGGCGACAGTCACCTGTGGCCTCATATGTACACTTCGAATGTCAGTTCCCTGCCGAAATGGGTTACCCCTGGAGAAAAGTTACATCTTGCTTACCTGACACGTTTTGAGAGAGTCACGTGTTGCATTCATCGCAACTCACATCACACAGTGGAACTGCTGTAGTCTTTGTACAAGAACCGATTCTGTTTGACGCCGGCGCCTTTTGAGGTAAATACTGTTCTTGTGGTCACTCCACTGTGCTTGTGATGGCATCTGTGTTTATCAGAACATGATGCCTTAAGAACTGAGTGTTGCTGATGCGTGCTCACTTCTCCTTACCTAGACTGCTCCTTCATGTTCTCTGTTATAGAGTTCCCATTGTTTATCTTGCTGAGTAGACTTGTTGGTTCAACTCCAGCAGCTGCCATTGCTTAATGTCTAAGTCTCCCTTTTTTTCATTTTGGTGGCCCGAATGACTTACCGCTGGTGAGTGGTACGAGAGATTGTACCTTGGCACTCATATTATTGAAGTTTGATGACTAATTTTCTATCAAAGCTTAGTGGGGCATCTGGGGAATTTATCTGACATGTTGCTCCGTTACCTGTCTGGGAAATAGATGTTATTTCACGCAGTGTGGTTTTCCCTCTGCGTGGTGTTCCTGCTCACCCGTGGCTGTATTTTGGCAGTAGTTGTTTATGCATCTTTTCACTCATATGTTACATTTTGCCTAATCTATCTGGCTGTCCGTTGATCTTCCCGTATCCTACCAGTCCTGTCGTTACCAAGCCATTTATGTTTGAGACCAGGTTCTCATTTAAAAGAGCCATTCCTGTTTCAATTCACTTTTGGGCAATGTAACTAAACTTAAGAGGCATGTGCATCTCTTTCTGCCCAATTATTCATTTATGTTAATAATGACTGTGAAGCTCTCCTAATAGTTGCTTTATCTGCTTTCATGTTCTTGCTAAGTTCCTTAATCTAACAAAAAACCTTTTATTGAAATTATTGCGATAGGTTATGTAAGCTTGTTTGTATTTTGTTGTATCTGCAGATATAAGGATATTAATTTATTCAGCATTAACTGTTATTCAGCGATGTCATATTAAATGAATTTTAATAAATTTTATTCTCCAGCAAGTGGTCACCATCTTTGGTAAACCTGTCTAGCCTCCCACATCCCCTTTTCCGTCAAATATTCAAATCTTTATACATGTGTGGTATTGAATATGTATTGCATACAAATCTACAATTTTGTTCCAATCTTTATTAAATTTTGCTCACTTAAGCTTCAACCCAGGAGTACATAGTCCATGAGGTATGATGTCATAAACAATAACATATGAGAAGAACTGCTCCATTAAGTGACAATGCTGCTCATTTTCTCCTAAACCACTGGACCGATTTCAACCATATTTGGTACAGATATTACTAACATGAGATAACAATTGCTGTAGGAGTAAGAACCACATACAACACAAACACACAGTTCTGGATGTGAGAAAGGAATCTAATGCCGCGGCGTTCCAGGTTTGCCCAGACTTCCTTGTCCGATTGTAACAGAAGGTCCCTGTGCAAAAATAACTCCCTGTGTCACGTCAAGGGCCTGAGGCGGCCTGATGCTCACTGGAATGTCTCCCAATTGCTGGCAAGCTCCAAGTGCAGCCGATTAGGTGGCAGAAAACGTGCAAATCGAGAGAGCCAGATCGCATCTCACTCAGTGCCTCAACTTCACCCAACTTGTCTTCAATGTATTCTACAAAGAAAAGAGGTTTGGTAGCAGCAAATGTCTCTCCATCTGGCCTGGAACACACCAAGTACTTGAGAAATGGCTTTTCACCTAATCTGGACTGACCCTCTTCCTAGAGTGTAGCCAGGGTAATCCACAGAAGAAAGAGTGGGAACTGAAGAAACACTATTCCTGTCTGGAGAGAGTTTGGCCGCAGGAGAGCGGCTGAACACCTGAACACGTTTCATGTACAGGACATCTGCCCTATTACCACCCACTCTGTCAATGGCTGAAAGGGGTTGAATCTTATGGAAAAAGTTTATTAAATTAATAATACGGACTGAAATAGCAAGGACACATCAGTGGCTTGTTTTTTCTTTAGTTTTGATTAAGATATTGAAACAATAGTTACGGGGAAGCAGACACATCATTGAAACTTCCTGGCAGATTAAAATTGTGTGGCGGAACTGGGACTCGAACCTGGGACTTGCCTTTCGCAGGCAAGCTCTCTGCTGACTGAGCTATCCCAACACGACTCACTATGCCGCCTCACACCTTCACTTTCGCCAGTACCTCGCCTCCACCATATCCTTTCTTTCAGGAGTACTACTCTTGCATGTGGACGAAAAAAAAAAAAAAAAAAAAAAAAAAAAAAAAAAAAAAAAAAAAAAAAAAAAAAAAAATGTCACGGAGAAAAACACTTCCAGGGAACATTAAAAACAATATTTGTTGAAATAACAAATGAATTTTAATGAGTTACGAAAAAATGCTTAAGGACAAGAAGTTGAAATGTGTGTTTTGCGAGACATTTCATGCATATGGACGTGATTATTGTGAACATTTTGTGTTTTATGGTGTTGAAAATAGAGTTTGTTGTCATATGCAACAGTCTGTTTCCATATCTTTATTTTAAAATATACTATATAATAAATGAAATTGATTGTTACAAGAAGATCCCTTATCTTGCTTAAGATAAGATTATATCCAAGCCTGTTATGCCAAAAATATTTATTACACATTTACACCAAGCGAGGTGGCGCAGTGGTAACACGCTGGACTTTCATTCGGGAGGATGGTAGTTCAAATCCACCTCCGGCCATCCAGATTTAGGTTTTCCGTGATTTCCCTAAATCACTCTAGGCAAATGCCTGGATGGTTCCTTTCAAAGGGCACGGCCGATTTCCTCTCCCATCCTTCCCCAAATATCTGAGCGTAAGCTCCGTCTCTAATGACCGTGCTGTCAACGGGATGTAAAACCCTAAGCTTCCTTCCACACATTTACAAGATTAGCAACGAAGATTCAACACGGTGCGATTGGATTCACGATTTCCTATCAAAAAAGACACAGTTCGTTGTAATTGACGGTAAGTCATCGAGTAAAACAGAAGTGATATTTGGCGTTCCACAGGGAAGCGTTATTGGTCCCCTACTCTTCCTCGTGTTTATAAACGATTTAGGAGATAATCTGAATAGCTCCCTTAGACTGTTCGCGGATGATGCTGTCGTTTATCGGTTAGTGAAGTCAACAGATGATCAAAAGCAACTGCAAAGCGATTTAGACAAAATTTCTACTTGGTGCGAAAATTGGCAATTGACACTAAATAAAGAAAAGTGTGAAGTAATACACATGACCACTAAAAGAAATCCGCTGAACTTCAATTACGCGATAAATCAGTCAAACCTTAAGGTCGTAAATTCTACCAAATACCTAGGAGTTACAATTACGAACAACTTTGACTGGAGAGAACACATAGAAAATATTGTGGGGAAGGCGAACCAAAGGTTACGTTTCATTGGCAGAACGCTTAGACGATGCACCAGCTCCACCAAAGAGACTGCCTACATCACACTTGTGTGTCCTCTCTTGGAGTACTGTTGCTCCTTGTGGGACCCTCACCAGGTGGGACTGACGGAAGATATTGAGAAGGTTCAGAGAAGAGCAGCTCGTTTTGTTTTATCACGTTACGGGGGGGAAAGCGTCACGGAAATGTTGCACGAATTGGGGTGGAAATCATTAAAAGAAAGACGTTATTCATTGCGGCGTGATCTGTTTGCGAAGTTTCACCGACTTTTAGTTCTGAATGTGAAAATATTTTTCTAGCACCCACCTACTTAGGGAGACATGACCATCCCAATAAAATAAGAGAAATCAGATCGAAAACAGAACGATTTAGGTGTTCTTTCTTCCCGCGCGCTATTAGAGAATGGAACGGTAGAGAAAAGTTATGAAGTTGGTTAATGAACCCTCTGCCAGGCACTTAAATGTGATTTGCAGAGTATCGATGTAGATGTAGAATCACAAAGTTACGTTTATTTTTAAAGCTGTGGGCAAAAAGGAAATTGCTGTATTCATCCTAGCTCACAAAATTTATTACATCCAATTTGGAAGGTAATCGATTTACATCTAGCCAAAGCAGTAAATCAGAATTAAGAAGCCCTCCATTATGGCGTGTCCGGACACGACTCAACTGAAAAATAAAAGAGATGGAAGACAGTTATGAAGTCAGAAGAAAATATATAGAGTGAAATTCGGTGCTAACAGAATAAAAATAATCATAACAAATATTAGAAAACAAGATATAAGAAAAGAACAAAAAATAGTGAATATTGATATGAAGTGTTTGTTTAAAGTCAATATCAGGATAAAAGGATAAACTTTTGTTTACCATAACAAGTGACTTGAGTGGAAGGATGATACAGGACGTAAATATATAAATCATGTGTCAAGCTGAAGTGGGTACACCAAGTTTTAAAATGATGAAAATTGACCACTGCTGAAGTCTTGAGTTAAATATTGACAAACTATAAATGTTGGAATACATTGTACACAGTACAACAGTTGCAGCTATGTCGTCCTATGAGACACAAAATAAGTACTATATTTTTGTTTACTATAAATTGTGTAATAGAAAAGTGACAGTGCATTTTATGACAATTAGATCGTGTGTTTTGTGAATGTACTATACCAGAACTAGAGGGATGGTAGAAAACATAGCTCTTGTTACATTTATGAAAGACAAACAGTTGTATAGTGACTTTTGTGTAAAAATAGAAAATAGTAACAAAAATTTCCGAGATGAGATTAGTACTAAATTAAATGGGAGGAGATCTAAAATTGAGACAAATACTCAGACATTTAAAGATGATTTAAATAAGACCAACCAAAATGTAGCAAATTTATATAATAAGATTAAAAATATAGACAGTAAATTAGAGAAAACTGAAAACGAATTATCCACATTATCTGTTACATTATTAGAAAACTTTGGAAGTAGATTAAAATCTGTGAAGGATAAATGGGAAACTTTACAAAGGAGCAAAATAATGTAATAGATGAAAGGTGTTCTGATCTAAGAGGTAAATTTAATAATTTTTTTGAACGAATATCTGAAGTAGTTAGAAATTTGAATCATGAAAACAGACAACCATGTTTCAATCTTAAAAAAATTAAATAATCAGAAACCAATTTAAGGATACCGGGAGCTTAAAAGAACAGGTATTGGAAATAGTGGATACCAGAATTTCAGAAACAGGTGATATTATTAGTGCAAGTACACACTCAAATGGGGGAAAGTATTGAACAGCAAAGAGAAATTAAAAGATTGTGGGAGACCTTTGAAAACACAAGAATGGAATTTTCAAGTAAGAAGTCTGGAAATAGTGAGAGCAGTTTAGTGGAACAAATTCATGTAAGTGGGAGTGGTTTGAGTTTTTCTAAACAAATCCCAAAATTTAAGCAAGATGGTGAAGTTCACTCGACTCACTTTTTGATGGTTTTTGCTACGTCATTACCTAAAAACAGCAAAGATCATAGAGAGATAGATTTTGACCTTGGTTATTTAATAGGAGAAGCGGCAGACTGGGCAAATAAAGAATTTACCTCATGAGCAGACAGTGCTGAAAAATTTAAACGAAAATATTGGTCCGCTAGTGCCCAAGAAAAGCTGGTACTAGAATTACTAGACCCTAAATATTATAATGGATCATGGGGTAGTTACAAGAAATATACTGAATGGTATTTAACAAAATAATCCATTAGAAGAAACACATTTAGTAAAGGTTTTGATCAAAAGGTTACCACAACATGCAAAAAATAAAAAAAATTAGGTGTCTATGAAACACCGTTCACTTACTTTTGTTTCAGCATCAAAGTGCTTACTTTGTATATAAAAGGCAATGTCCCAACTGACTGGCAGACTCATTATCACCCAGCCCAAACCACTGAAGATAGAAACTTGAAATTTGTAGAGGGTGTTGATCTTATTCTGTAGGCGTCATTTAAGGAGTGATTTTTCAATATTCCATCCATAAGAGGATGAAATAGGGGATGAAAAGTTTTTTTGAAAATACATTGCTATTTAGGTAATTTTGAAGCTAAAAATACAAAATTTTGGATTTTATTTCAGGGTTCAAATTTAAAAGACATGTGTTTTGTAATTCAACAAATAAGGGGGGAAAAATACAGGACACAAAGAATTTATTTTTAAAAATATGTTGCTGTTAACCCAAATTTTAAGCTACTACTACGAAACTTTGGATATGGAATCTTGACCAAGATATATTATATATATTGGAAGGAGACTACCCAGGTGGAAAAAATAGGTATAAAATAAAGATATTTGACTTACCTAAAGTACAGGCTCGTCGACAGAAACATAAAACACACAAACATTCGAGCTTTCGCCACCACTGGCAGCTTCTTCGGGAAAAAGAGGAAGGAAGGAGAGGAGAAAGGGAAGGATACAGGTTTTAAGGAAGTGGAAAAGGAGCCATTCCAATCCCAGGAGTGGAAGGACTTACCTCAGGTACAAAAAGGAAGGTAAACAAATACACACACACACTCACACATATCCACATGCAAACACACCTAGGCAGACATTTGTAGACATTTGGGTTTCTACATATGTCTGCCTAGGTTGTGTTTGCATGTGGATATGTGTGAGTGTGTGTGTGTATTTGTTTACCTTCCTTTTTGTCACCTAAGGTAAGTCCTTCCACTCCTGGGATTGGAATGGCTCCTTTTCCACTTCCTTAAAACCCGTATCCTTCCCTTTCTCCTCTCCTCCTGAAGAAGCTGCCAGTGGTGGCGAAAGCTCGAATGTTTTTGTGTTTTTTTATGTTTCTGTCGACGAGCCTGTACTTTAGGTAAGTCAAAAATCTTTATTTTATACATATATAGGATGTCTGCCTAGGTGTACTTGTGTCTGTGTGAATGTGTGGGTGTGTGTGCGCATTTGTTTACCCTCCATTTTTTCCCCCAAGGTAAGTCTTTCCTCTCCCGGGATTGGAATGGCTCCTTACCCCCTTCCTTAAAACCCTCATCATTTCCTTTTCCCTCTCCTTCCCTTCTGCCTGAAGAAGCAACTGGGTTGCGAAAGCTTGCGTTTGTGTGTGTGTGTGTGTGTGTGTGTGTGTGTTCTTTTATTTATTTATTTATTTGTGATGCTGTTACACCTGTGCTCCTTCGCCTGGTGAGTAATCTTCGTCTATTTTATATATGTGACAGCATCACAAATAAATAAATACACACAGACACACAAACACAAGCTTACTCACCAGGCAAAGGAGCACAGGTGGTGATAGTAGCACAAATAAAACACACACACAAACACGCAAGCTTTCACAACCCAGTTGCTTCTTCAGGCAGAAGGGAAGGAGAGGGAAAAGGAAATGATGAGGGTTTAAAGGAAGGGGGTAAGGAGGCATTCCAATCCCGGGAGAGGAAAGACTTACCTTGGGGGAAGAAAAGGAAGGTGAACTAATACACACACGCCCATGCATTCACACAGGCGCAAACACACCAAGCAGACATACTATAGAAACCAAAGAAGTTAAGTTCTGCCGTGGCTACAAGTAGTATCATAACATTTCACATTTCATTATGATAGTACTTAAGCTGTATCTATGAAAATTTATATTAAGAGGGAGAAACAACTGATGCAGACAAACAAGCCTACGCATGCGAAGCAGCGGGCTTTAAGCTAGTTAATAAATAAAATTCACCTAAGTCAGCAACAAGGCTGCACAATAGAATGATATGTTATATATAAAATACTAAATATACCAGTGTTATGCTTACTACTTGCATACATGAATCAACTTCTCAACGGTTGACAGTGATCCAAATATGATCTCACAAAAATGGAAAACCTTCCTTCAAAACTATTTTGCTTTTCCAAATTTTATAGTAGATAAAAAGTAGGGTTTTATAGTGGATTCTATATAACCTAGTCTTAATTTGGGGAAGGTTTATATATATATTTTAGGCGTGGGTAAAATTTAGATTTAGTTCTAGGCCCCTATTGATACTACCACTAAACTAAGTGTAAGATAAGAATCTATACACTGACCCACAGTCACAAACACATTTAAAAAAAAAAAAAAAAAAAAAAAAAAGGTGTCAACAGAACATAAAACACACACACACACACACACACACACACACACACACACACACGAACGAACGAACGACAAAAAAGGAAATAAAGAAAATGTGATGAGGTAGCAAGCTAAATATATGTTACGCACAACACGGTTTTTAGGAAGGAAGAATATGGGAGGCCAGGTAGGAATATCAGACAAGAGTACTAGGTGCGCGAGTGCGCTCTTGTTTACCTTGTTTATCCCACCATGAAAGTTTCCTTTATATATTAGTTTTAATAATATAAACTACAATAAAATTATTAACAAATTTAGCCCAACCCAAACCAACCGAATGCACTACTGAATTTACGATGTTTGCACCTATAGTACCCTCCCCAATTTCAGATGTAAAAATATTGGTATAAGGTGGGTACTAAGCCAAGTACACACAGCATATGCAAGTACAGGTGACATAATGCATCACAAATAATTTTTTGCAGTAAGCTGTATTTTACGGTGAATGGTCAAAAACTGACCATGAAGACATTTCCCGAGCCACTGACAGGCACATAAAATGGACAATCACATTCACACAACTTCAATTTTCGGCCATGGCCATCAGAAAAAGAAACGTACCTTCACACAATCACTCTGACACCTATGCACACATGACCACCGTTTCCGGCCGCTTCAGCACTACGATATTGACAGTGAGTGATGAGGGGAGTGGGGTTGAGGGGGGAGACAAAAGCAAAGGCGAAGGATGCCAGTCGGGGGTGGGGGATGGAAAGTTCCGCATTGTAGAGGCTATGATAGGTGGGAATGTGAGATGCAGTACTGAATGCAGTGAAGGGAAGTGGTGGGAGAGGATAAAAGAAAGGCGTAGATGTGTGTGGGGAGAGAGAAGGGAATTTGAAATGATAAAGTAGTTAATTAAGGGAATATTGTAAGGGGCAACACAGTTTCAAGACACGAATTGGAGAGATACAGGATTATGGGTGGTGAAGAGGGAGGATGTTATGTACAGGGTGCAGGGATGGGAAGGCACAGGTGGTTGCAGGACCGTAGAATGTGTTGAAGGGACAGATCCCGTGTGCACAGTTCAGAAGAGATGGTGGTGGAGGGGGGGATTCAGATGACTATGTATCCGTTGAAATTGAGGGTTGCAGATTATGTATATTCTTGCACATGCAGAACGGAACATTTCGAGCGACTTTCTAATACCTGCCACTAGTAGCTCACTTCAAACACCCTGTGACTTTTACAGAAGTGCATGGTTTTTAACACAACAAAAGTAAATTCTAGAAATATGTGAAAAACTGATTTTTCCATGTTTTCCCCTGGAACCCTGGAACTTGACAATTTCCTGATGTGTCCAGGTTTCCAGATTGAGTGGTCATATCAATTTCAGATTAAATCAAACTTTTGATGATCGATCATCACCATCTCGATATTAAGTCTGAGGTGTCAGCCCCTGACAACCGTGACAGAGCACTGAATTTTATCCTAATTTGACAAAGTAAACAAGAACATTTTATGCAAGGACTTTGTCAAAAAAAAAAAAAAAATTGTAATGATGTGAACGTGCCTGTTTAGTGATATGGATTGCACAGAAAACAGTAATGGTGTGGGATTCTATCCCCTTCCAAAATGCAAGGTCATTACATTCAGTTCATCTTCACATCTGTCATTGGATACACAGTTCAAAATTATAATCCCCTTTTTCCACAACAATGCCTAATAAATGTTGTCCTTCCCAACCCATGGACCTCAACAAAGTTATCGTCCCACTAAATAAATACAACTCCTTACTCAACATCCATTACAATCGCTCGCTCAACAAAGCATCTGTACCAAACGACTGGAAAGTTGCACAGGTCACACCAATATTCGAGAAAGGCAGTAGGAGTAACCACTAAACCACAGGCCTTTTTCATTGACATTAATTTGCAACAGGGATTTGGAATATATCCTGTATTCAAATATTATGAATTACCTTGAACAGAATGATCTATTGATTCAAGGTCTACAAGAATTAACAAAATATCGTTCACGTGAAACAACTAGCTCTTTACTCACATGAAGCGATGAGTGCTATTAACAAGGGGTCTCAAATTGATTCCGTATTTCTAGATTTTCTGAAGGCTCTTGACATCGCATCTCACCAATAGCTTTTAATCAAATTGCGTGGTTTTAGAATATCGCCCCAGATTTCTAACTGGATAGCAGATTTCCTGTCAGAGAGGACACAGATTGTAGTAATCAGTGGTTAAAACACAGGTGATCTCCGACATTCCACAGGGTAGTGTAATTGGTCCTCTGTTCTTCCTTATATCTACATTAACGAGTTCGGAGAATTTTTGAGAAGTTCTCCTAGGTTGTTTGCAGTTGACATCGTCATTTATCGTCTAGTAAAGTCATCTGAAGATCAAAACCAACTGCAGAACAATCTAAATAAGATATCAGTATGGTGTAAAAATTGGCAATTCACTAAATAATGAGAAGTGTGAAGTTGCCTACATGGGTACGAAAAGAAACCTGTTAAGCTTTGTTTTATAAGATAAATAGGTAGAAAAGATCATCAGAATAAAATACGAAAAAGCAGAGCTCGAATAAAGAGATTCAGGTGTCCTTTCTTCCCCTGCGCTATTCGAAAATGGAATGGTAGATGAATTGTATAAAGGTGGTTCGTTGAACCCTCTGCCAGGCATTTAAATGCAGAGTATCCCCTGTAGATGATGTAGATAGATACAGATGAACTCCCTTCAGCACGCAAATAGTCATGCGAACAATAGAATACTGGAAAAGACCTGTAGCAAATCTACTTATAACGTTCTTACAAAATGCATAAGTAGTACCTGACAGATGGAAGCATAGTAGACTGGAAAGTAATGCAGAAAACAGGCAGCAATCTTCGGAGATAGACAGGAGCCATTTCAGGGTCCCCTTTTGGTTCTGAGTTCTCCTCTGCTTGCTGCTGCTGCTGCTGCTGCTGCTGCTGTGGTGATGGTTGCTGTGCCTGCTGTTTCTGCTGCTGTGGTTGAAGTGACTGTGGTGATGGTTGCTGCTGCTGCTGCTGTTCTTGCTCGTGTTGGTCCTCTTGTTGCTGAGGCTGCTGATGAAGCTGTTGCTGTGAATCAGATTCTTTTGGAGAAGACAGTGTTTCTGGCTGCTCCTGCTGCAAATGCGTTCCGGCAGTCTCCGACTGCTGGCCTTCGTCACGGCCGCTGCCAGACGGGGGTGCAGATTCCGAAAGGCCACCCGCACCCGATGCCTGCGACGACGACCGAGAGTCCGCTGTCGAAGTACCGGGATCCTCTGTCGTATCGCGTGCCTCCTGTGGAACCATCCATTCACCTGGACTCTGGAGAATAGCAGCCACCTGCAGAGCAGATCCGTAATAAACATGATACAGATGAGTTTTTGTTTCTTATAACTAATACCTCTGTGATCTCGACTGCAGGTAACAAATGGCAGTCTTTCTTCCATTAAATGGCACTCAGAAATCCCAGAAGGTAAAATATGTGTTTTTTGTGACGAACAAGTACTTTGATAACTATTATCACTTTTTTTTTTAATCCGAAACATTTCAATTAAATTTCTGTTTACTTTTTACAAAGTATTTCTAATGTCATGTAGGGAAAGAATATGCACAGCTGTGAAATAAATGTGAATCTCTAAATTGTATACGAGAAAATTTAAGTTAAAATGTTACTTCAGACAGAGCGAGAATTGGAATGGAAGTAGTGAACTAAAAACAAATGCAATATGCTAGTGTCCTGGAACATACAGCTAAACAAGTAAATGCTTGGAAGGAGTAAACAAGCCCGACTGCAAACAAAGTTAAAGTTAGTTATTAACAACTCCATAGACAATGCCATGTGATAGCAGAATAAAAAGTTCTTATTTCTTCAATGTAATATAATGTGAATGATTGTGTATTGTATTACGAAAAGTGAGGATTCTTTTTCTAATATATAAATGCACTATATTTAACTGGTAATGTAGTACCACTCTTGGCACACTATCCAGTGCGAATTCCTCACTAATTTAACGATGTGACACATACGTGTTTGCCAGTGCTACATACAAACATTTATTGCATAGTCATACAACACATTAGTTACATTGTAGACTTGAAAAGAAAGGAAGCTGCATGGTAAACTTCAGTTTACAATCCACTGACAGCATTCACAATGGAGCTCAAGCTTTAAATGGGAAAAATTTTGCAACTAAAAGACGAGGGTATTTTCACACAATCTTACCAGCATTTGCTTTAATTTTCAAATTAAAAATAATTACATGATTAAATTACTGACAAGGTACAGAAGAATAAGCTGCAACAACACACTAGAAGAAAGCATATTGTATCTGTTATATCTACAACTCTCACCATAACAACTGTCATTAGAAATGAATAGTCCTAACTTCAGTATCATCTTTTACATACATAAGTAATGTTTATACACAGTAAAATGGGTTAGTTATTGATTAGCCAAACTTTTTCTATCAGTTGGGATGAGGGGGTAATGTTGGTTGTGGTGAGGAGAGAGAGGAAGCCGAGGTGAAGTAGTAGGGGGAAAGGATGGCTAAAGGTTGGGACAAAGATGCAGCAAAGAGAATAGCGTGTTGAACACTAATGAGTGGAAAAATATATTGAAAGGGGAAGAAAAGGGCTAATGGGAAGAGAACAGAGTGACAAGGTAGAGTGTGTGTGTGTGTGTGTGTGTGTGTGTGTGTGTGTGTGTGTGCGGGCGCGCGCGCGCCTTTTTTGCAGTGTCTATGAAATTTTGAAAGAAACTAAGAATAAATGTGATGAAGACTACTGTATAGAAAGCAGAACTGATGTTCAGTTCGAATTGTGATCTGAATGTATAAAGATCAAATGTTTTATTACTGATTGCCAATTATCATGATTAGGTTGGGTTTCATGTTGAATTTGTTTATATATAGCGTGTAAAAATAATAGAATATTTCAATAGTGATTCATTCAATATATTTTGGATTTTGTTATGTTGTAACATTATGATATGGAGATTAGGTTACTCATTAGTTGCATTCTTCGTGTAAACTAATTTTGAAGGGTGAAAAACATTGCGTTTTAAATTGCAATTTCGAAAGTTTCTCAGTACTATAATATTTTCTCTGGTTACAGCAAGCGAAGTGAGGTCAGCGATATAAGCTGGTAGTCAACAGTGAATAGTAACAGACCTAATCTGAGTTTTGAATGGGTAGATCAAAGAATAACAAATCACTGCCTCCCCCTTTATGAAAAGGGAGTGATTTTTTTTAAGAAGCATAATCAAGTGGTTTGAGAAAAAAATTGAAAGGAAGGAGTAATAAATATCTTCATGGCCATTTAATATTATTTCATTAACTCGATAATAACAAATATTGAAAGTACTCCCTACATAATAATGTTTTTATTTCTTTTAAAGCAAGTGCAGACCAGACATATTAAGAACATACAAACTAAAAATTGCATCTCTTGCAGCACAAGAACATAAGGTTATCTGTGGTCACTACAGTGATGCAAGTGAACAAGATAAACGCAAGGAAAATAGACTTAGTAGAATTCTTTAAATAGACAATGAAAATGTATGAGATACTACATCTACATTCCACCTTCAAGAACTGTGGCAAGAACCTGTTACATCTACCTTCCGCCTTCAATACATGCGGCAAGTACCCAATTAGACAAAATATTCTCAGACATCATCTTGCAAACAACTTTGAATAATTCTGTGGTCATTCCAACAGAATTGCCAATACAGTATTCATTTATACCAGTCCGAGGAAACAGTGTTCACGTAAAAAGAAGTACATACACACACATAGCACATCTTCTCGAAATGTGTGTGCAAAGTTTTAAGCCTTACACAGATACCAGGTATTTTCCTGAATGGTGTTGTCTAAACTGGCCTAGACAATGTTGGCAGTAAACATGCTTGAGCCTCAGTGTGAGAGAACTGTCAGAACCTGATATTTGTGCCTTCAGACATCACCTTGTGGAGCAAATTCGGTTACCTTTCACTACACGCCACTCTGAGTCATATAATGATCCGGTAACTCCTCAGTGGCCTCGCCCTTCATCCCGACACGGCTCTATGGCCAGACTGTGACCACAAACAAATTTACTGTGGATTGTCAACTTCATGTACTTCACTTTCGGTCGTACGGGAGGGAGAGCGAGTTTTCATCTCAGAGGTATGAGAGGGTACTGTAAACAGGTAAATAACATACCGAGATGGACTTCTATTGCATTGTAAGTGACTCAAATATTCTCTGTTCATTTTTCACATGAATTGGTGAGCCTGCAGTCTAGTTGGTACCTTGACACTCTGCACCTTCTGCCTCTGCCAGACAACAATTTTTGCGAAGACTGTTCTGCTGCTGCTGATTTCGTCTAAATGGTGCCTCAGTCCAGACAGGCTCTGCCCTGTTTCGCTTAGCAAAAGGCTTACAACTCCCTGTGGCATTGTCATATCCTTTCTACATAAATGAGTGGAGTCTTCAGGACATGTTAGTGATTTGTGACTAGAGGGGCCCATGGCTGCCCTTACTTTGCCATCTTGCACAGTTCCTAGCTTCCCCACACATTTATTCTCCTTATTCCGTTACATTTGTCATTTTTAATGTGTTACCATTCTATTTTTTGCAATCTGACTACTTGTCTTTAGTTTTCTTGTCGTCATGGAGGGTAATGGAACACCTGTCGGATGTGGAGGTTAATCTCCCACTGCATACCGTGTCCCGAGGGCCTCCAGCTGCATTCTGGGTTGTACATTTCACCATCCTTAACCCTTTCACCTCTCTCTGCTGCTATCTCTCAATTTTATTGAGTCACATTATGGGAGATATGCATACTGCGTCTTTCCTTTCAGAGGATTATTTCCATCTGGGTAAATATCCGGAAGGATGATGTTAGGGAGGAAAAGGACAGTCTTAGAATAATAACTGTCAGACATGTCAATGAGGAATCGCAAATGGACTTGGGAGAATTAGATCAGGCCTGCAAACAGAAAGATCAATTGCCACAATGAAGTTTGTGGAGACACCAGTGTACAAAAGATAAAGACTGAGTCTGCAAGCAGCCAGTGATCCTTGTTCAACCCAGAACAAAAAAAAAAATATATAGGCATCAAAATAGCCCAATATTAGGACATGAGGGGGAGGGAGAGCTGAGAAATCAGTGCAACATGTATTAAATCTTCACTGTAATGTGAGTCTAGAATGTACATGCCAAGTCCAACTGACACTGTCTTCAAACAGCCCTTATAGCCATAGAACACAGGGATCCATATTGCTGGGTAACAAGTTTGCAGTGAAGCAATGTAGAAAGCTGGAGGAAAGCTGAAGAAATGTCGTAGCTCAGTCAGGTTGTGTTACTGTTCCTAAGAGGATCGTTCCATTGGTATCATGGAGGAATGAGAGAAAGAGCACAGAGGCAGGTCATACCACGCCTCCAGTTGTGATATTACTGCATTAACAGATATTGGCTGAAAATCACTGTGTAGAGGGATCTAGTGCCAGAGCAGTCACCACTTCACATACTAATCAGGAATGAGCCGTTGCAATGGGAGCTACTGGAATCTCATTCCTGACAGTCTTATTTTTGTCCTCCTCCTCCTCAGATGAGCTAATCTGCTTTAGTTTACAGGCAGAGAAGGCACACAAAACCCTACGACTGAACCTTTCCGAGGAACCTCTTCCTTATGAGAGGCACTGGAGCGAGGTGACGGTTCTCAAACTGGTGTTCGTAGATAGATATCCTCAGCAGGTACAAAATTGATGCTCCTGGAGGGACATGTAATAATAGAATGGGGGTCTCACCACCATCAGGCAGTGGATGGTCGAGTGACTCCAGTGTATAAGCTACAAAGGGTGAGGAAATTGCCAGGAGAGAAAATTATGATTCAGCTGTAGTACGTATCACTATGTGTGCAGACATACTGTCAGG
This sequence comes from Locusta migratoria, assembly GCA_026315105.1. Lineage (NCBI taxonomy): Eukaryota > Metazoa > Arthropoda > Insecta > Orthoptera > Acrididae > Locusta > Locusta migratoria. The sequence continues at coordinate 68,516,828 of CM048750.1, read as the reverse complement.
AGTCTCTCGGTCTTAAATTTTAGTTTCTCTCCAGAATATGATACAGACAGAGAGGAGATGAGGACTGTTCACACATGTAACTGACATCAGGAATCCCTGGCATTAGGCTTGCACTAGTACATTAACATGTGGGCCCGAATCTCGTGCATACGAAGTACCATACGGGACAGGGAATGCATGTTTTAACATCACATTCACACACTGACCTAGACCTATTCAGGCAGCAAATTATCTTTATGGGCTGAGATTAAAGACCCCCAGATGGACGCTACAGACAAAATGCACATTCCTTCAGCCAATAAAAGGAGGTCACAATTTAAGATAATACACTGAACCACATTGTGACTGATTTGGAGCATTACTAACAGGAATGGCACTTGCAAGCAACACCTAGAACTGGCCAGACGATGCCATTTTAATCAGAATTGAACCACTCTTCAATTTCTAAATTACTGCTACTTCCCAAATCTGCCCTCAAGATCTTCAAAAAAGAATTAAAATTATCATCATCATCATCATCATCATTTGGCCAAATAGGAATCTGTCAGTTCTAGAACAAAATTAATATGGGGGAAGGAGTGCAGTATGCCCCCTCCCCATCCAACCCTATTTATTTGCCACAGAAGTGTTAGGAAGGTTTTGTCGTAGGGGTGGGGCCTTACAGAGCTTGTACGTATTAGAGGCGGGTGAGGAAAACAAAGCAAAACTAAACACACCTCAAATCTTCCCTCCACCACCAATAACCATCCACAAAACATCGCTCCCCTTGCCACTCAGTTCTACCCTGGACTAACAACCAAACTGCAGCCTTTGCCTAGGTTTTGATATTCTGTCTTCGTGCCCAGAAATGAGAGTCATCCTGCCCAAGATCCTTCCCACCCCTCCTAAAGTGGTGTTCCATCTCCCTCCCACCCTCCATCCTCCATAACATTCTAGTCTATCCCTACATATCCCCAAAACGCAGCCCACTGCCACAGGGATCATATCGCTGTGGAAAACCCCACGGCAAGACATGGCCAATCCACCCACCCAGCACTTCCAGTCTTGTCAAAGGCTTATCCTACCCTATTAGAGGCCGGGCCACCTGTGAAAGCAGCTGGGTAATTTAGCAACTGTGCTGCAATCAACATGCAGCTTTCTATATTGGCATGACCAATAACCAGCTGTCCCTTAGGATGAATGGTCACCAGCAAACTTTGAAGAAAAAAAAAAGATGCACTTGAGCATATGCTTTGTTTCAGTGGCTGCTTCACAACCAGGACCATCAGGATCCTCCCACACAGCACCAGCTTTTCTGAACTGCACAGATGGGAGGAGTTATCCTTACAGTACATTCTCCGATCCCAAAATTATCCACGTCTCTATCTAAAATAACTATTTTCCGCACCCAATAGTTCCTATCTACCCCACACCTCTTCTAGTGTGTGTGTGTGTGTGTGTGTGTGTGTGTGTGTGTGTGTGCGCGCCTGTCACAGCTCATCGATAAGTCTTTGCAGTGAGTGGTGAAGTGTCCTCATTTGTACTGTTAGTAACATGGTTCCATATGAAAAGACAATTTCAGTTTTGTAACTTACCTCGTTTTTCGATGCAGTGGCCTTTTAAGTGCAACTTGCACAGTGCAATGTTTCTCCAGGATCAGGATTCCTTCTGTAAATAGACCGTCCCTGTGTCCCTTAAAATTCTGATTGGCCGTTTGGATGGGTCGTTCACCGATTACAACTTTTCGCCCAGCCAATAAAGTCTTAAATTTTGAGAACAAATTAAAGTCCGAGGGGGGCAAAGCAGGTGAATAGGGCAAATGTGGAAACAGTCGAAACCAAAGTGTTGTCAATTGTCGAGCAATGCAGCTTTAATGTGCCGACCACAGGTTATGGTGATGGAATGACAGGAAGGAAGCTTACTGTTTAACGTCCCGTCGACAGCTTTGTCATTACAGACGGAGCTAATGCTCCGAGTTTTGTGTAAGGATGGGGGAAGGAAATCGGCCGTGCCCTTTTGAAAGCAACCATCCCGGCATTTGCCAAGAGTGATTTAGGGAAATCACGGAAAACCTAAATCTGGATGGTCAGAGGTGGATTTGAACCACCATCCTTCCGAATGCGAGTCCAGTGCGTTACCACCACGCCACCTCGCTCGGTGATGGAACAACACTTTTCCCTACCTGTATCAGGAAATTTACCTGTGACAGCTGCCTAGAGTTTGATAAGACGAAACGTGCAATATTCTCCAGTTTTGAGGTATTCTATAAGAAGAATACCTTTAGCATCCTCTCATCGTTGTCACCTTCCCTGCAAATGAAATGCATTTCGCTGTGTTTGGAACCAGTTCTCCATTTACAGTTCTCATATCGAGGGTAAAGATGAATCGAAGTTCCATCCGTGGTAACAAAACCAAGCAAAAAATGGAATGGAGTTATCTCCAGTAGCTTTAAACACTCGGTAGATGTTTGCACAGAATTTCATTTGGTCTCTGCTGTCAGTAATCGCAGCATCTGTCTTGTGCGAAGCTTCTTTGTGTGCAATTCGGAGAGCAAAATAAAATGTATTTTGACACCGTTTCTGCTTACATGCACACTCACTCTCCTGGGGTCCCAGGGTCTGGTGTGTCTCCAATGTGTATCCTGCCTCCCTTAAATTCAATGAAGCAGTCCATCTTGTGGGAAGGGCACCAGTCACCCAATGTAAGCTTTATCCTTTCACAGATTTCTTTCATGTGTTTACCTTCCATGAAAAAGAACTGGATAACACTACAAATACCAATCTGACTCTCAAACACTTCCATTACAAACACTTGTGTTCAAGTTGCTGTTCAACAATTAGCTAGTGTGATAATGACTTACAGCAATGAAATTTATTCTACATTGTTGTACTTTTAAAAATTAATACACAAGATGTTGTCATATTTCTTAGTAGCTCAGACTTTAAGACTTTCGCTGGGGCAAAAATAAGCAAAAGATGAAAATAATTTAAATCAATGTTAGGCATCCCAAGTAAGATTAATACAAGTTTATGGCCATTTCTGGCTCGAATGTAAGGTTTTTAGGCCGGCTGAAAAAACAACTAAATTTCTGCACTTTCAGTTTTTCACCTATAACTTGAAAACGATGCATCATGCAGAAATTTTCTGTGAGTACCAAAATGAAAGAGCACTTTTAAGTTAAAAATCGGTAGAGCCGTTTAGCCGCAACTGGTGTCAAAAATCTGAACTTTTAACCGACTTCATGGAAAAGTGAGCTATACTCGTGTTCCAAAACATGTAACTTAAAAACAGTTACTCCAAATGCAAAATGTCAGAGACCAAACTGTAGAACATTAAATACTGCTTAAAAAGATTTCCACAATTTTAAAATTTGTTGCCTCTTGCTTATATATGAATAGAATCGTGGACATGTGCATAGCACTAAAATCATGCTGACATTTGTGTCATCTAATTACTTTTGAACCTCAAATCATGCACATACGTCGAAATACTCAAATTTAAATGTAATTTAGATCATTATGTACCTACTTGGACAGTTATATCCATGTATTAATAGAAATTAATTACCAAGTCAGTCCACATATACAATAAATCGGTTTAAAAATAAACAAACAACATATCTAATGAAAGTTTTTATTAATGAAAATATACTTCAATTACAATATTAAACTGATAAAAAATTCATGAATGTACTTAATATAAATTATTGTTCTGTATTATTTCCATTTACTTATAATGTTTATCTTTTTCTGTGTTTCGGGATAGAGGATCCCAGGGAGGCAACATGGTCATTCTTTGCCATCTTCTGGTATGGCATGTCAATCTATTTCTTCCTCAACAATGGCAATCTCTCTGTTCACCTACGTTGTATCAAGGAAGATGTCCTCTTCTGTTGGATAGTTCAGGCATGAAATCCCTTGCAACTGCTGCATACAGTGGAGCACTTTATGAGCACTTTCCTGCGGAAACAAGTTGCTTGATATTCCTTCATGAACGTGCAGGATATTGGATTGAGCAGTTACTAGGGCAATGGTGATTGGGTGGTTGCAATGGGGCTCAGACAGGTTTTTGTGGTTTTCCATTCCCATTGTAGCGGTACAGAATTTTTTGGGAGTACAGTACGTCGTGACTTCTAGAAGATAGTAAATTGCATACAACTTAGGTTGATTACACTTTGTTTATATGAATCTTATGTTTATATCCAGTGATTTTTTTTTTTTTTTTCTTTACTGTCACATGTTTTCATGTGAATGCACTGGAGCAGCGGGAGTTGACCAAAGTAAGATGGTGTCTGCTTCCCTGGACATACTAACAGTGCAGAAGCAGAGAATAAATGGGTCTTCTGCGGAGCATAGAAGTGCATTACTAAAAATGAATGTGTCCATAGGTTACAAGGTTTGCTACCAAAGTATAATTGAATATTTAAAAAGTATATCAGCCATCTAATATGATCTACATGCTGAATTGAAGTATTCTGGAGAGCTGAACAGGGAATTAACGAAAAATGCTGCCACCTTAAGATGATGTATCAAGGGTAAAGTGCCGTAATTTAATGTTTATGATTCTTGCCACATACTGAGGTGCACCAGTTAGTAATCTATAGATCCCTGGGGTGTCTTATGTGGTTTTATTCCACAAGTAATTAATCAGTAGTTGATCATAATTCTTGGTCTTGTGTCACAAGAATTTACTCGCAAATCAAAGGAGTATCAGATCATGAGAGTTACGTTTGAGGCATATGATTGATTTCCTGTTATCTGTTTGATGGCCCACGGAGTAATTAATAAATTCTCTCGAATTATTTGTAAAGGAGTTTAAGTTACCCTGTATAATACAGTGCTAAGTTGATTTTATTAAAATTTTTGGACATAGCAGATAGTCCGATTTTTTCGAAGTTGGGAGTCAGTGTGGATTATAGATACTGTCAGAGGCTGCGTGCTGTCCAAAGTATCGTGAGTGTGACGGAGTTCCAGTCATATTTATTATTGAGAAGTTGGGTTTATACTGCTAATGTGCCATATTTGAAAAGAAGGCATGGAAATAGTATGATTCACCATATAAGGGCAGGAACAGTAATTACAGTAGAATTCATTTTTACGCTTTTCAAGGGACTTCAGTGAAATGGTGTAAAATGCAGAAAAATGTAAAATGCAGGAAATAATGTTTTAAATGGTATAATATGCTTACTGGATCAGCCTTGCATTTTCGTAGTTTATTTGTGATATATGTACATAATAGGCATCTAAATACTCGCCAGGAAGGTTATTGTACAATAAAGGTTATCCAAATTTTTACTATTTTAAGCACCACGCAAAACAATTTTATGGGAAGTAGAAATTTGAGGACACTGCTGCTGGCCTATGTAAAAAAATCTTCAAAATTACTGCCTTTTGCCAGCATTAATTATTTACGTAGTAAAACTCAAAGTTCCATTCTTTTTGTATTTTTAGATGTTTCACACAACGACATTAGAGATTTTATTCGCGTTCTTGAGTACAAACATATGCATAAGTATTTTTGTGACGTTTGCATAGGATCAGCATCTCTATCAGCGCTTTTTTGAGGTTGTGGGTATTATGATACCCAACTTTGACAGATAACTTTCTTTAATAATCAGATATATGTATCACAAAAACAAAAATGTTTGTATAGCTTATGGGACTTAACTACGTGGTCATCAGTCCCTAAACGTACAAACTACTTAAGAACTAGCTAACACTAAGGACGGCACAAATATCCATGCCCGAGGGGGGCAATGCAACTCTTTATTCTCACTTCAACAAAGTAACTGGTTCTGATTGTTTGAGTACACGCCAGCCACTCTGGCAAAGAGGCTAGCGGAAAGAGGAACTACACCGCCAGAAATCAGTGTTATTCTCTCGTCAACAAACCGTTCTGTTTGTCTGAGTACACGCCAGACGCTCTGGCAAAGAAGCTGGTGGAAAGACGAATTACACCACCACAAATAGGCACGTCATAAGTCAACAAGCGCGTCATAAGTCAACAACAAAATGCGAAATATATGTTTGAATAAATCCACAGTGACAAGGAACTCTACTATGAATAATTTTCATGCACTATACTTTATGGGGAAAGCCATGCTAGCGTCAATTTATGTACATTACGTCATTTTTCTTCACGAACATGCTTTTGAAAAGCGTAAAACGCAGGAAGAGTGTATATATGTTAACGCAAAACGAGGGCGAATTAACATTATAAACATAGGAAATTTGACGGGACCAACAAAAAATGGTGTAAATGGCAGGAAAACGTAAAAACCGAGAATGTAAAAACGAGGTTTTACTGTAAATGTAAAGTTACTTTTTTGTAAAAACATAGCATAATCAGTGAGGCTAAGTATTTGCAAATTTAGAGACTGGCCAGCATTTGTATCAAAACATCATAAGACAAAAACACAAATAGAAACACACAAAAACAGGATTCAAGCTTTCACAACCATTGGCCACTTCATCAGGGAAAGAGGAAGGAAGGAGGGAAAGAAGGAAAGGATGCAGGTTTTAAGTGAGTGGTTGAGGAGTCATTCCAATCCCGGGAGTGGAAGGATTTACCGTAGGTAAAAAAGGCAATGTAAACAAACAAACACGCACGCACACACACACACACACACACACACACACACACACAGACACAGACACAGACACAGACACACACACAGACACACACACACACACACGCCAAGGCAGGCATTTGTAGAAGACAGAAGTTGGACAAAGGTACCAGTTGAGGCACAGGCTCTGTACAGAGAACAGAGGCAAAGACGTTCTAGAATGGTGGGCGGGAATTCGAATTTAGCGGGGGTTGAGACCAGGTGGGCAACGGGAAGAGAGAATATGCTGAAGGGCAAGTTCCCGTCTCCGGAGTTATGAAAGATTGGTGTCGGTGGGAAGTATCCAGATAACCCACATGGTGTAACACTGTGCCAAGATGTGCTGGCCGTGCACCAAGGCATGTTTAGCCACAGGGTGATCCTCATTACCAACAAACACTGTCTGCCTGCGACCGTTCATGCAAATGGACAGTTTGATGCTGGGCATTCCCACACAGAACGCTTCACAGTGCAGGCATGTCAGTTGGTAAATCACGTGGGTGCTACAAGTGGCTCTGCCCTTGATCGTGTACACCTTCTGGGTTACAGGACTGAGGTAAGTGGTGGTGAAAGGGTGCATAGGGCAACGGAGGCAGTTACATGGGTAAGAGCCAGAGGGTAGGGAAGGTGGTTTGAGGATTTCATAGGGATGATCTAGGAGGTTATGAAGGTTAGGTGGGCGGCAGAAAGGCACTCTCGGTCGAGTGGGAAGGATGTCATGAATACTCTGCAAGGCTGTGATGCAACCTTCCTCCCCTCTCGTATCTCCACACCATAGAACATGATTCGAAGTGCAGCAGCCGGAGCTGATGATTGTGTGACTGTGTCTGCGTGAATGTTCTATTTTCTGAAGAAACCCATGGCCAATAGCTGACAGTGTCATACTTGTGTGTGTGTGTGTGTGTGTGTGTGTGTGTGTGTGTGTGTGTGTGTGTGTGTGCGCGCGCGTGTGCGCGCGCGTGTGTGCGCGCGTGCGTGCGCATGCGCACACGCCTGTCACGGCTCGTCATCACATCCTTGCGGTGAGTTGTGAACTGTCCTATTACTATATTGTTAAGTCCAACCTGGACTTTCTATTATGTGTCAGACATCACAATTTGATAGCCAATCTTTTACCACAGATTCAACAATGCCATGAAGTTCTTCCTACGCAAATTATTTGAAAGGAATCAAAGTCTGCAAAAAAGTCATAGGAGCTGGCTGGTCCACATCATAAGACCTCGTACGCACAAAGTGCTCAGTGCCAGCCGACCGTGAGCTTATGGGCACAGCAGTTTGGAGGGGGTATACAGATGTTCCACTGTCCATGTGGCAATAGCATGGTCTATAGTATGCCAATGTGTGTGAGAAGCCAAACTGTATACATTCTCCCAAACCCCCGCTTTTTACAGACTCCTATGACCATAAACACAAGTAATTAATACATAAAATTGTGAATTTGCTACTTTAATAATTACATTATTATACTGAGTTAACTAAACATGCAGTCTGGTGCCTGAAAAAATTACCTTAAATTTGAATATTTGGGGTTCAAAACTAACTGGAAGTCACAAAAATGCCTTAGCACAACTTTAGAACTAAACATACTTTCACAATTTTATTCTTATCTACATATAGGAAGCAGCAAATTTTAAAATTTAGGAGCTGTTTTTACACGGAATTTAATTTTCTACGACTGTGATGCCTGGAATTTTGCATTTGGAAGTGCCATTCTTGAGTTACAGGCATTGGAACATGAGCATAGCTCAAGTTTCTATGAAGTTGGTAAAAAATGCCAATTTTTGATACTTGATCGTGGCTAACTGATTGAACCGATTTCAACTTTTAAGTAGATCATTCTGCGCAACATTTTATGCTCTCATTTCGGTATTTGCAGAAACTGCAAGATTCATTGTTTTCATGTTATAGTCATGAAACTAAATGAAGTCCAAAAATTTCATTGTTCTTTGGCTCTCAAAACTTACATATAAGCCAAAAACAGTAGAAAAATCCTATTACTCTAATTTGGGATGCCTAAAATCAATTAAAACTATTTCCATGTTGTGCTTATTTTCGACCCACCATGGACTTCTTTTGGGCTAATTTTCCTGGGCTATAGTACACAAGCAAATATTTTATTTTTTCCTTCTTCTTTTATCAAAGGGCCCTTGTGTCTGTTCAGTTATCTTTGAGGACTTTTTTTTTACGTGCCTGACTTAATGAACATTTTGCTGTGCAAGATCAGAGGTATACCTCCCAATCATTCAAATGCCTGTTGAATTTGTGCAGCAGGAGACACCTCCATCGACTGTGATCCACTGTGGATTTATCTCCATAATTGATATTCGTTCCACAAAATAATATGTATTGTTCCCATAAAAGTATGTCCATCTGTTCGAATAGACTACAAACACAGAAATGCCTGTGACTGTACTGGTGTGATGATAGATAAGGACAGGTTTTTCATCGAGATCTTTTGCAGGGATATGAGCCATGGTGTAAAGGGTTGGGAGCATGGATGGATTAAGAATGGACAAGGATATTACGTAGATTTGGTGGGCGGCAGAATACACTGAATGGGGTGGGGAGATGGGAGGATATTTAGTAAGATATTTCTCATTTCAGGGCAGGATGAAAGGTTGTTTAAAGCCAATGTTGACTTATTTCTCAAAGATGGCCTAATCAGTACCCCCGTCCACATGAAACCTACCAACCATCAACCACAGCTCCATTTTGATATCTGCCACCCGTTCCACACCCTACAGCCTAGTCACCCGTGGTATTTGCATTTGCAGTGCCAAGCAGTCTCTCTCCTAATATGCCAAATACCTCACTGAGGCCCTCACTGACTGCAGTTACCCTGCAAACCTTGTCCAGAAACAGATCTCGTGGGCCCTGTCTGTCCAGTCACCCTCCAGTTCCCCCACACCCACTGTCCATCCACAAAGGAGCATCCCTCTTGTGACCAAATGTCACCCAGGACTGGAGCAGTTACACCACGTTCTCCGCCAGGGTTTCGACTACCTTTCATCCTACCCTGAAACGATGAATTCCCTACCCAATAACCCCTCCCCCCTCCTTACAGTGGTATTCCACTGCCCACCAAACCTTCATAATATCCTTTCCTTCCCTTCCCTTCCCTTCCCTACTCTATTCCTGCTCCCAACCCCTATCCCCATGGCTCATATATCCCTGCAATAGACCTAGATGCAAAACCTGTCGTATCTACCACCACCACCACCACCTCACAAACATTTCCTATCCCGTAATAGGCAAGGCAACCTGTGAAAGCAGTCATGTTATCCACAAAATGAACTGCAACCACTGTGCAGCTTTCTGTGTGGGCATGACCAGCACCCAGCTGTCTATTTCAAAGTATGGCCATCATCGTACTGGGGCCAGGAGACAGCTAGACCATCCTGTTGCAGAGCATGCAGCTCTGCATAACATGACTCACTTCAATGACTGCTACACAGCCTGTGCCGTATGGATCCTCCCCACGAACATCAGCTTTTCTGAATTGTGCGGATGGGAACTCTCCCTTCAATATATCCTACACTCCTGCAACCCTCCAGGCCTAAACCTTCGCTCATTCCTGCCTCTACCACCCTTACTTCCTCTCCCTGCAATACTCTATTCTTATAGTCATCTCCCAACCCACCACACTTTTCAGTCCCTTTCGTTCCTTCCACACTGTCCATCAGATAGCACTAGTGTATTCCCCCACCCAAGTCGCACATCCCCGTCCCCTCCTACTTCCCTCTCCTTGCCACCTCCTCACCCCCACCACTGGTTGTTGTCGCCTAGGCCATGCTGGGTAGCGCAGATCGGCCACAGCGGCCAGAGACAGTGGTCGTGTCTGTGTGTGTGTGTGTGTGTGTGTGTGTGTGTGTCTAACTGAAGATGGCCTAAAAGGCTGTTGTCTGTTATTTGTGCCTTTCTGTGGCTCACGGTTATCTCTGTTGTAAGTAACCTATCCTTCACAATAATATTATTGAATCCTTCCTGTCATTTCCTTGAATTTCACTTCAATGACTGCTACACAGCCTGTGCCATATGAATCTTCCCCACAAACACCAACTTGTATGAATTTCCTAGCCACACTCCAGCTTACTTACTTCTTCCTTTCCACCATGTACTCCAGTCCGTTCCTATCTGTCAGACAGCACTGATGTATTGCTTCATCCCCACCGGCATCCCTTCTCTCTCTCCATGCCGCTTCCTCACCTAGACCACTAGTTATTGTCGCTTCGACCTTGCTATGTGTTGCAGTATGGCAGTAACAGCGGAAGATGGTGGTTGGTTTTGTGTGTGTGTGTGTGTGTGTGTGTGTGTGTGTGTGTGTGTGTGAGAGAGAGAGAGAGAGAGAGAGAGAGAGAGAGAGAGAGAGAGAGAGAGTGTTCTCTGACAGACTAAGTCTTAACAGCCAAAGACTATATTTTTATTTTTTGTTTTTCTGTTATGTGTGCCTATCTGCAGCTCAATGGTCGTCATGAGTAGCAGCCTATCTTTTCCAAAATGTTGTTCAATCCTTCAAGGCATTTCCATTGTTTGACAGTATTAAATTCCTGAGATTACGACTTTAAAATAAATTCAAGCTGGGAGGAGCACACCACAGAGCTGCAGAAACATCTTAACATATCTGTATTTGCAATTCAAATGTTATCAGATGTAGGCAACATAATAAAAAAGCTTGTATTATTTGCCCCATTTTAATCCATTATGTCATGTGGTATAATAATTTGGGGTGACTCTCCAAGTCAAACAAAAGTTTTCAGAGTGCAAAAGTGTGTAAAACATTATTTATGAAGGAAATTAACGGACATCTTATAGAAACATCTTCAAAGAACTGGCTATAATAACTACTCCCTCTCAGTATATTTATTCCTTAATGAAATTTGCCATAAATAATATATCCCTCTTAAAAAACAGAAGCACTAACAAAAATTAAGAAATTAAGAAATGAAATTTAACACAACTTACATTATGATACTTAGAGTGCTCCAAATGACGTGACAGTGGCAGCAGCTGGCAGTGGACTGATGCAAACAGGGGGGAAGGGTTGGGGGGAAACAGGAGTGTATGGCGTAATGGAAGACCTTTGTGGGTCAGTAGGGTATAGGAGGGGAGGGTTGTGAGGGAGGAACTATTTAAGGTCTAGGCCATGGGGAATGCAGGAGCATATGATATACTGTAGGGAAAGTTTCCACCTGTTCAACTGAGAAAAGCTGGTGTCTGTGGGGAGGATCTGTACGGCACAGGCGGTGTAGCAGTGGGGCCAGCCGTCTCCCAGCCGCAGTCTGACGACGAACAGACAACTCGTTACCGATCGTGCCCGCACGAACTCGTGACTCACAGAATCGTGTAGGAAAGCCGTGGAAAACACGAGGAATGTGTAGAAAACTCTTAGGAAAGTGTAAAACTGTCAAAAATGATGTTACTAGCTTCAGTGACCGCTACACAATCTTTGCCTTATGGATCCTCCACACAAACAGCTTTTCTGAACTGTGCAGGTGGCAACTCTCCCTGCAATACAGCCTACACTCCCATAATCCCTAGGCCTAAAGCTTCACTAGTTCCACCACCCTCTCCCACTCTAGCCTCACCTATGTATTCCATTCTGCTGAACACTCCTCTCCCCCCCCCTCCCCTTACTATCTGCCCATCAGACTGGCGTACCCCCCTCCCCCATCCTCTCCTTGCATCCTTCCCCTACCCGTGCTGCCAACCACATACGTACTGGTTGCTGCTCCCAAATTGGACTGTCCTGCTGCTGACCACAGAGTGAGAGTGAGTGAGTGTGTGTGTGTGTGTGTGCACCCTATAAAAATGTTACTACTATACGATATATTTTAATAGCACAGAAAATATTAAAGCTGAGAAATTACTCCTCTGAGGAAAATGCTGTTGAAAACTTGAGTTTTCTCTCTTCTTTTTAATTTGTGACCAATAACTTTGACCTATTAGAAATATATGAAGTAATACCATCAGTTAGGTGACCACAGTTTTAATTTATACGCCAGTGTGTGCTAAACTAAATGTTTTTAATTAAAAAGGTCCATTGAAATTCATTAATGAATAATTATAAAAACAGAAGATGCTTAAAAATGTGTGTAAACACTCTTTTTGGTCCACGAGGCACCGGGGAATTCATTCGAAGGGTTAAGCGACCGGTAGTGCTGGACCACTTGATAAGGATTGACCCAATTGTGAAGGTAGCAGAGAATCTCAATCTGTCAAGGAGCTCAGGATCATGAGTGACTAGGACAGTTTCCAACAGATAGCACAAAGGCTGCCCTATTATTATTCAAGAACACTGTTTGTCTTCAAAAAGGACCATGCACACAAGTAATAGTTTCTAATACAACTTGCCTCACGATGACCTTCATCAGACCGTTCACGAGCTTTGTCCAGAGGAGTCTTCCCATCTTCGTCGCGTAAATCTGGATTGGCACCGTGGCGCAGAAGTACTTTAGCGATAGCTGGTCGTCCAAAACAGGCAGCGTAATGTAAGGAAGATGAACGTTGACCTGTAAATATGTTTGCAATTCAATTTAACATTCCTAAACTAAACTGAGGGTAAATACACAAAACTTTTGCCAAAAAATGAAGGAAAACTGTGACTGTACCTCATACCTTATGAAGTAAATAAGGTGTTCTTTGAAGTAGTGCTACAAGAACCTACTTACCATACAAAAATGCACAATAATACACTAGTATGGCTACAGCCATTGGGCTTTTCTGTATGAGAAGGACACCCGTGTGGCCAGCACTGACACTACCGACAAAATGGGCACGACACTGACACTCGTGTGGCCGCAGACTTAAAGATATGAATTATTACTTTTAATCTTTTCCTTACCTGTACATCTGATATGTTAAGTATACTTTCATTGTGGCTGCTGGTTTTGTGTCTATCCTGAGTATTAAAATATGTTCACTATGCTGTTGATAAAAGTCATCTACATTTCCAATTTCATATACGATATTAAATTGAGTGTGGCTTGGTAGCTCAGTGGTAGAGTACCAGTCCATAAAACCAAAATTCACGGCTTCAATCCCCACCAGGTTCTAGGATTTTTATCTGTCACTTTCCACTTCTTTCACCTCTGCCAGTGTTGCTGATGTGAAACAAATACAGTAACATCACAGTTCGGTACCCATGTTAAAACTATAGGTCCCCTTATAACTGACTGAAGTCAGATTGAACGTCCGAGGATGACAAGTAGGAATGCCTCCAAATAGGACCGTGCCTAGTAAAGCACAGTGGTGTTCAAACTAATCTTCATACTTAAACATGTTTTTATACATTGATGATTGTAATGCATTATTTATGTTTTATAAGGTAGTCTATTGCTAAATGTGTTGTTCTGTTTTTGATTTGCTGTAGACTTGAAAATGTTCATCACTGACCAAAACCAGCCGTGAAAACGATGAGATTTTTTGTGATCATGCGTGTAAATAAAGATATTAAAAGTAATTACAGAATAAATTTGCGACCGTGTCACACCTAGTGAATCTTCAGATTGTTGACTGCTTTACCTTTTTTTATTAAATTGAAATAATAATTTACAGATTTCTGAGGGGAATTGTGATTAAATCGAATAAAGAAGTTGGTTTGTTCACTTAAAATACAGTCATTTCATGTATATTACACGAAACAGTTACATTTTATAGGATTCCACCTGCTTATAATATATTACCAAGAGCTTCTGTAGAAAAATAAATTGGGTCTGATCAGTTTTGTGCATCGACCTCACACACAGGGCAGCAATTAGAACTTTGACTCCAAATATTAACAAAGATTATCGAAGTGTTTTGAAGCCAACACCTCGGGATCAGATACACGTTCCCCGGCACGTGCGATCTTACATTTTTTATTTAATGGTGTCCATATTATAACTAACGCCTTGCCACTTAAATGCAATGTCACATTGAAGAATTATCAAATCAATAAGTCTCAGCATGCTTGATATGATCTGGTACGTAAAACTGCCCCATTAGCAATAAGAGCCGGCAGTCAATTCCAAGGAGAAACATTACTCAAATTCACATGTGTTTGCCAGAGCATACTGGACAGGGCATTAGTTTACGATTTAAGTATGCAAGGGTTGTGGTTCACATACTGCCACTGTCAATCTTTTCCCCCACCTTCACTCATAAAAAGTTTTTGGACACACTTGTTAATTAAATATAAGAATGTTCTGTAATATTCTCAGTTGTTCACATGTCAGAACGCTCTTTCTTAAAAGTGGCAATTGTAGTTCCTTAACAGCGGGGCATATACTTTAACAGAGCATGTTGGGATTTATTCCCATCTGCTTGCATTACGGATCATCCCGATACCACTGCTGCATAATAATAAATATGAATGTAATTAGTCTATTATCATTTCTTTCTCCAAAACTTTTGTTATGCATTTTTCTAACATTACTAGCTGAAGTTATTTTATATTATTTGGTGATGTAGAAGTTTATTTAATTAGCAAGTATTAATTAGTACATGCCAGAGGTATATTGTTAGAGTTCAGATAGTATGCTAATTAGTATTTTTGATGAAACTAAGTAAATTGTTTTCTCATACTATTAAGGTAGGTATTATTATGTGTCATATGTAATATTAGGAAAGTTTTGCTCACATTAGTTTCTGTATAATCATCATTAAGTAGTGAAGTATTATTGACAACCCTATTAAATTATATTTGGATATGAAAAACTATTAAATTAATCAAGATTTGTACACAATTAACTCAGTATTATTTACACTATCTTTTGTTATAGCCAGTTGCTTGTAATTGTTTACTTTTCCATTATAATTAATGTAATTAACTCAAATAACAATATGAAATTTTTTGTGATATTGTTTGGAAGATATAAATACAATGTGTTCACGCCATGTAATTGGGTATTGTTTCGTCCATAATCTAAGGCACAATCTATGCCAGTTCAGAGTCTTGTTTTAAGTGGTGTAATGTGACGTATCTGTGGCATAATCCATGTCACTTTCAACTTTAATTATGAACTACTGTTAAAATTTGTTCTACATATTTGTGCCACACTGTACACCTCAGACATTAGTATTCCACACACAAACTGTGTAAATTCACATTACTGATGTGTGGAATGTGATACCTGATCATTTAATTGTAATTAATGAGACTTGTAAGTTGGCCATAAATGGGGACAACTGGGCACTTATGAATCATTAAAAGTTTCAAAAAACTGCAATTCTGTGTGTGGTCTACATCTTTTTTAGTGGATTAGTTTTGCCCCTTGTAATTTATGCCAGCATCTACTGAGAGCAACAATCTACAAGAACATCAAGAAACAATGAACTATGAGCAGGTACGTCACATCTGGTGGCTCAGGTTTGGGAATTCGTCATTAATGGGCGTGCCCGCGGGAGGAGTACACTATAGTTCATCGGCCAAGCTGTATCGTGTCGCTACTGCCCCACACACTGCTGCACACAGTGTGCAGGCAGGGGCATGGCAAAGGCCACCCGTGGGCGGCGGCACAGGAACAGCGAGGGCGCCTGTGGGGCGGTGTTTGGCCATGCCCGACTTAAAATGATATTACTGTAATAATTTTTCTTCTGATTAATTGTAATTTTATTCATGAAATATTTGTAATGACTCCATTTGCTTACTTTCTAATGCAATGTCCGGTCCATTACCTACAACAAACACCAGTGAAATCAGTCCCAATTTCCCAATCTTGTTGATTGCAGGGTTTAACTGCTAATATGGTATTTTTGACACAAAATTGTAATTAATTGTACTAAGAATAACTTGTTAATAATAATTCCTTGTCACACTATTGTTTGAAATGGCAATGTGTTAGTTATGATAAGAAAATCATCAAATACAAAAAGCAAGGTGGAATATGCCAGGAAGAGTGTTCCCATCTAATTTCAAAGTGTCTGTTCCGTAACAGTTCAGTAACATCCATTATCTAGTTTCCACTCTGTCTGTAAGGTTGAGTGTTTTGTACAGCTCAGCGATCAGAGAAGACACTACAAGCGTGTTTATGCTGCCACCTCACTGCTCACCAGCGTGACAAATTGAGCGCACACATTATTATCGGCGCGTTTAATGAACACAATCTCAGCTTGAAGCACCGCTCGCTCTGGACCTCACCGGGCGACAACGGCAAACTGGTTCGTATTTCACGCTGCAGCCATCCCTGTACGTCGTGAAACTTAAGCTGTTACTGGCCAATTCGAGGTCACTCTAGACCTGCCGTGTTTGACAACTGCTCGCCGTTTCTCACAGCTGCGTGTCAAAATAATTGTTCCTAATCAAAATTCTCTTGCTCAGTTTGCCTGAATGTTCCCAGTTTCCTTCCTATATACTTCTGTTTATTTATATTTTTACAAAGATATTTTTCTGATTATTTCATAATATGTGTTACGAAAAATTGGGAAACTTCAACAGCTGTTCACAAAGAAACTTAACAACTCTCCTAATTGCACTTCACGTGATGCTGCTCGTGTAAGTCTGGTACCATGGCCATAATTATAGTCTATATGATAATTTTGAACCTACAACAGCTGGTGGAAACTTGAATCAGATGGAATCCCGTGATAACACCGATCAAATCCCCCAGTACAGTTCTGATAGAACTAACAGACACCATCTGTATTTTTCTCTGATGAGGCACCAGTCACTCCTCCACAGAAATTGCATTAATTGCATTAGTCCAAATTTCAATTCATTTAGCCATTTCTGGTCCAATAATATTTAATATGTATCGAAAATTTTGTCGTGACAGTTTCAATTGCCTTAAGTGTTGCTCTGGATACTTTGAGTTTTTCGCCTATGCAATTTTTCATCTATGCAGTGAACGAATACTTTCACTGTCGTCAGATGATGCAGGGAACATGTTTTATACTTCAGTCCACTGCAATCGATATTGAACAGCTGTGGCGTTAACTGCTGCCAGCTGTGAGCAATTAGTGATATGCTAGTAATGAGGGCACAGGATAACTGTAGCAAAACTTCCAGCGAGCTACGAGTGGCGATGTGCCAGTAGTGCATAGTGAGATTGGACATAAAACGTACCGTAAGTTGTATGTAATATACAAGCTTAACAACCTATTTGCCTACCTTTATTGACGTCAGCTCCTCTCTCGCACAGAAACTCAACCATTTCCTGTGTGCCAAAAGCAGAGGCCCAATTCAGTAAAGTCTGTCCAACATCATCCATAAAGTTCACCTCAATACCTGCAAAGAAAAACAATCATTTACATATAAATTTTGCATGCTGCAGTGCAGCCTAGGTGGTACAGGTAAAAACTGATGACTGGCAGCAACCTAACTAATCATTTGTGATTATTAAATAGGCTTGTTCGAGTAAGATCATAAAGGTGATCAACTAAGGAAAATGATTTCCTTGATGACCAGAATAAATTTGAAATTGTGCCCAAAATATTTCAGCATTCAAATATCTTTTTCCATTATGCAATTTCTGTGAAGCTTAAGAGAAATATCTGAAGTAACATTGATAGTATTTGATTGGTGCATAAAAGCACATTGTTTCTGCTTCGCTCAAAGGCCAAGCGTCTGTATTCCACAAAGCTATAAAATTATTTAAAATATCACACACACACACACACACACACACACACACACACACACACACACACACCTTTCACTTGGCTACAAGGTACTCAATTTGTTTATATTTTTATTATGGTTCTTGAAACTTTGAATGTTTCTGTGTGTAATGGGTTGCTGGCCTGTTGACCCAACCCTTAACATGGAGAAACAGATCCAGCCCCATGAACCACAGTGCATGCCTCAACGATGCAGATAGCCATACCGTAAGCCCAACCACAATGGAGAGAGATCTGTGGAGAAGCCAGACAAACGTGTGGTTCCTGAAGAGGGACAGCAGCCTATTCAGTAGCCACAGGGGTCACAGTCTGGATGATTGACTGAGCTGACCTTGTAACATCAGCTCACATGTCTTTGCCACAGAGTTACTGTGAACGGCTGAAAGTAAGGGGAAACTACAGCCGTTACTTTGCCCAAGGACATGATCTCTAAAGTATGAATATACAATGGCGCCTTCTTGGGTAAAATATTCCAGACATCAGTCTGCCATTTTAATCTCCAAGTTGACTACTCAAGAGGATGTGGTCATCAGGAAAGACAACACCGGCATACTACGGATAAGAGTGTGGAAAGTGAAATCACGTAATTGGGTAGGGAGGTTAGAAAATTTAAAAAGGGAAATGAATAGGTTGAAGTTAGATATAGTGAGAATTAGTGAAGTCCAGTGGAAAAAGGAACAGTGTTTTTGGCCAGGTGAGTACAGGATTATAAATACAGAATCAATTGGGGGTATTAAAGGAGTGGGTCTAATAATAAATAAGAAAATAGGAATGCAGGTAAACTATTATCAACAGCTGAGCTATATCATCATCTTAGTCATGATAGATACGAACCAAACACTGGCCACAGTAGTATAGGTCTATATGCCAACTAGCTCTGCAGATGAAGAGATCGAAGAATAAATTTATGAGGACAAAGGAAATTATTTGGTATGGGGAGACTTGAATAGGAAATGGAAGGGAAGGAAAAATAATAAGTGAATATGGACTGGGCAAAAGGAATGAAAGAGGAAGCTGCCTGGTAGAATTTGGCAAGGAACATAATTTAATCATAACAAACATCTGGTTTAAGAATAACAAAAGAAGGTTTTATATGTGGAACAAACAAGGAGAAACAAAGGTACCAGATAGCCTCTACAATGGTAAGACAGACTTCAGAACCAGGTTTTAAACCTTAAGACATAACGGAACAGATTTAGAATCTGACCATATCTTAATTGTAATGAACTGAAGGTTGAAACTGAAAAAACTGCAGAAAGGTAGGAAAATAAGGAGATGGGACCTGGATAAATTTATGGAACCCAAAGTTCTTGAGAATTTCAGAGGAAGCTTAAGACAACAATTGAAAGAAAAGGGGGTAAATAAAATAGTAGAAGATGAATGGATAGCTTTGAGAGATTGATTAGTTAATGCTGCAGAGGACCAAATAGGTAGAAAGGCAAGACCTGCGAGAAATCCTTGTATATTAGATGAAATACTGAATTTTGTTCAAACGAGATAGAATGGCTGGCCAGTAGTTACCTTTGTGCTGTACAGCCGATAGTAACATAAATGAAGAAATAGAAAAAAAGGAGACAAAAAGGACAAGCTTTCGGAACACAGTTCCTTCATCAGGTGGGAGAGAAGGGAAGAAGAAAGGATGGGAATGGAAGGGAAAGGTAATTCTTTCCTTCTCTCCCACCTGATGAAGGAACTGTGTTCCGAAAGCTTGTCCTTTTCGTCCCCTTTTTTTCTGTTTCTTCATTTGTGTTACTATTGGCGGTACAGCACAAAGGTAAGTACTGGCCAGCCATTTTATCTCATTTGAACAATATTTATCATCTCTGAGGAGAATTTTCATCATTAATCGAAATACTGAACTTCATTGTTGAAAGGAGAAGATATAACAACACAGCAAATGAAGCAGGCAAAATAGGATACAGACTAATAAGAAATGAGACTGACAAGAAGTGTAAAATAACTAAGCAGGAGTGGCGAGAAGACAAATCCAAGTCTATAGTAGATTGTATAAATTGGGAAAAAAATTGATACCGCCTACAATTAAAAAAAAAAAATTAAGAAGACATTTGGAGACAAGAAAAACATCTGTACGAATATCAAGAACTCAGACGGAAAACCAGTTCTGAGCAAAGAGGGGAGAGCTGAAATTTGGAAAGAATATACTGAGTGGCTCTACAAAGGAAATTAACTACAAGACAATATTGTAGGAAGGGAAGAGGCAGTAGATGCAGATGAAAAAGAAAATACAAGGCTCCTACAGCAGGTAACATTTCCTCGGAGCTACTGAAATCTCTAGGAGAGCCAGCCATAACGAAACTATTTCACCTGGTGCCTAATTTGCCCCTTCCTCCATTAAAAAAATCTTTAACAAACAACAAACAGGTATAAGACACCAGTAGGACAAATATTTTTCAATCTGACAGTTTTTGAGGGTGCTTTGAGGAAACACTACCAGTGTGATACCTCCGAAATAAATGTACACTGAGCTAACAAACCACAAACTAACATATAGCTATAATAATATTGTTTTTAATTATTTACTTTGCTTCAGGATTGGTCTCTCTAATGCGGCTTTTTTCTAATGAGTTTCATTAGCTTGCAGCTCCTTAAGGTAGAATTAGAAACCAGAACTAACGCAGAGCATCACGTACACGGTATAGACATTTGCCTAGAATGCCAGATCGTAGGCAAATCAAACGTATACATGAGCCAAAATTACATCATCTATATCACACTAAGAAAGAAATTTCATAATACCTCCACTATCAATGGCTTCAATAAGAGCGTCTGTATCCTTAGAACGAATACAATCTATAAGCTGGCGGTGTGTCTTCTCCCCGGCACTGTCCATACGTCGTAGTCGTGGCAGGAGTTGGCTGCCACCTGCACCAGAGCGTGCGAGGGCCTTGCGACCCTCAAACAGCAATACCAGCAACAGATCCACGAGGCGCATCGAGTCTAAGGAGCACCTGTACATATAAGTATTTTGTTGTGTGTCACTAAATTCAAATCATGTAATACAAGTCAATGTATTTATGCCACCTTTCATACTGATAACAACACTTTATAAATATTCATAAAGATTACTGAGATTGCTTTACAAACAACAGCAGTGCTGCCAAGTGAATTTTAAGAAATGGCAACATACTTTTATGTGGGTTAGGTCAGTTTCAGCTTCTGATGAAGTTGCTTTCTGTACATTTAAGAGGAAGGAACTCAGAAATTTCACCCACACAAACCAGCACCCACCCTCCAGTAGATTCTCGTCAAACTCTTCCAAAGTTACCGAACACCCTTCCTACCCCTGTAACTAAACCTAAAACTTGTCCCATGCAACCCCCGACCCTACAATTATCTACTTCCCCTCCCACTTGTTCACATCTCACCAACTCTTCTTCCCTCCTCTGAACAATTTGATAATCATAGTTTACAACTTATCACAAAGACATACGTCGAGCTGCAATGAGGACATAACAAGAAGGCACCACTACATACAGAGCTCGAGCTTCAGCCATCAGTCTGTCAGGATTGACATCACCCCACAGAGTTACACTTAACAGACACACAACTGTCAGCTTTGGCCGAAACATCTGAATAATGGTCTCCACACAACACAATTTGGAGTGTGGGTGTTATAATGAAAAACAAATTTAATCGCCTGTACCCCTCCCCTTACAATTTTTTCTTCCACTCCCAATTAAAATTATTCAATTCACTTCACACGGATCCTTCTCTTTACTTCTTCAACTAACATATTTGGTTTGTAGCTGGCATTGCACAATACCATTTATTGTTATACATCCTGGATGTTTAACTTCTGGTGTTCGAGTGTGGACTCTGTAGATGTTCGCCAAATTACAATACTTACAAAATGTTACTTCTTGTAGTTCTTGTCTGTTGGATGTTTTTGGGAAACAAAACTGCAGTGGTCAAAAGTCCCCCATTACATCACTGGGTTTCACAAGAATAGGCATAAATGTGGAAAAAAGTCCAGAGTTTAAAACAGCAAAGGGGAGGGATATCCCACTGAGTCAGCAAAATGGCAATAAAGTTGACAAGAGACAACAAGAAATGAGAATCACACAAACACTGAGCAATTAAAAGAAATGGAACTACAAAGCTGACATCTGTGGTTTACAGACCATGAGATTAAAAAGAGGAAGGGTCAACCATGTGGCAACATGAGGAAATCTCCAATTGAAGAACAAGATGAGGAGCAAAGAAAATGAACTGAAGCAAAGCTTATAGAGAATGGTAAAAACCACTGTTGCAAATAAAATTTAAAACAATCAGCCATTGTGGCATCATCATGTAAAATATACGATAAAACTGCAGGAAAATTTAAACTCTGCCACAAGGTGGCTATAATAGGGCATTTCAACAGGATGTGGACCACTGTCAGGCGAGAGCCACAGCGATACTGGGGTGTGTCCTTACCACGAACGAGATGGCCATGTGTGATCCAAGTACGTCCAATGTGGAGCCGGCAAAGGACTACAGATTCTTGGCGAAAGGCCTGCATTGAAGAACACTACACAGCCGTATTCTCCTTTACAGCCCGAAGTTTGTCACGCACCGTCAGGGTACACCACTCCCTATCCCAAAGCTTAAAACCTGATGGCACATCACGGACCGAAGATCATAAGACATTAGGCCGATAGCCAGCACAGACTCATTGACAGCCTGTTTAGCGAGCCTGTCAGACCAGGACCTAGAGACCAGGTTAACACCAGTGACAACTGGACCGGTCAAGGGCAAAAAGTGTTTCCCATGTGGCTAACACTAGGGGAGAACGAAGGTAGCATTGGTCCGGAGCTCAGACTCGCTGCAGATAAGGAAAGACAAACCTGAGCAGGACCGTCCATGCTGGAGAGCTCGGTAAATGGTCACCAGCTCCACAGTGTACACACCGGTGTTATCTGACAAAAAGCGCCATTCAATATAGTCACCACGGAAGTACGCAAAGCCAATGCAGCCCTCAACTGTTGAACCGTCTGTGAAGACCACGTCACATCTAAGGAACGAAGCAACGACAGCAAGGGACTGACGTCAAGTAAGTGGTAATCTAGATAAACTTCAGGATGAGGGTGAACAGCCCGACGCTAACAAAAGTGCACAACACTCGTCTTAGTGGCAGAAAATTGGAAGCCATGGGCAAGAGTCCAGGACTGCATCTTCAGAATGGCTCCCTGAAAACTGTGTTTGGCAAATCGGGTGCCAGAGGAGCTAAAAGAGATACCCAAGTCATCAGCATAAAGGAAAGGGGATACTGACGATCTAGCTGCTGTCGGTAAGCCATTAGTAGCTACTAAAAATAATGGAATGCTCAAAACAGATCCCTGTGAAACCTCATTCTCTCGAACATAAGAGGTACTATGGAATGCACCAACTTTAATACAAAAGGTACAGACGGCTAAAAAGTTTTGATAAAAATCTGAGCGAGGCCCAGAGATGCCACCCATGCAACGTAGTTAGTATGTGATGTCGCCAGGGTGTATGATATGCGCCCAGAAAAGGCTGTGTGGATGGCGGACTAAGTGCACCAGACCATCGGTGGTGGAGCGACCTGGCGGAAACCACCCTGGCAAGGAATAAGTAAGCCCTGAGCCAAGAATCTGGCAACCGCCGACCGATCGTACATCCTGACAACTTACAGGAAATGTCGGTTAGGTTTATGGGTTGCCATTTAATTATCGGGACGACGACGCTCTCCCGTCACTGCGATGGGCAAACATAGTTGCACCAGATGCAGACAAAGAGAGTGAGGAGGTTACGCTGGCTGTCCACTGAGAGGTGTGTCAGCATTCGGCTACAGATGCTATCGGGTCTGAGGGCTGTGTCAGGACTTTGTGCAAGACCACTGACGAACACTCACTCACTAAATGGTGTGTTATATGCCTCAGAGCAGTGGGTGGAGAGTGGCTCACATTCATTTAATGCATAGAAGGCCGGCAGGTAATTCACAGAGGTCGAGGTGTGAGCGTAATGCTCGGCAAAGATCTCTGCGAGTGTGGCGGGGTCCATACAAAGAGTTATGCTTATGCAGATCTCAGGGATACCTGCTGACATACGGTATCCATTTAGGCACCCGATTTTGCTCCAGACCTGTGAGGTGGACGTACCTGCCCAATGGTGGAGATATATCTCTCCAGACACTCATGTTTTTGTCTTTCGATAAGTCGGCGGGCACGAGTGCGAAGCCGGTTAAAGGTGACAAGGTGCTTCAAAAAAAGGGGTGCCATTTATGCTGTACGGCCCGCCTGCTGTCTTTAATGACCTCGGCAACTTCTGGTGACCACCACGGCACTGTCCTCCACTGTGGACACCCAGCGGAACATGGAATAGTAGCTTCTGCAGCTGAAACGATGGATTGTGTGGCAACATGGCCTGAGTAAAAGACAGCTGGTCTGAGGTCTTAAATACCATAATTTTTGTTCCTGACAAAGAACGATGCAATCTGAAGAACGAGAAGGGTGGTCCAGGCCACAGTTCACACAGATGGCAGGCAGTGTACATGGAGCATCCGGGTGTGCTGGTAATCCACAGGCCCTGCATGTAGCGTTGGAATTACATCGAGAGGACATTTGGCCGAATTTCCAACATTTAAAGTACCTCATAGGGAGGGGGTGTTGGGGGGGGGGGGAGGTGGGAGGGGGGGGGGGGTTATAAAGCTTCATGTCATACCAATAAATCATTACCTTCTCAGGCAGGGTAGTGCATTCAAAGGCCAGGATGGAAGCATCACTGACACCTTTCGATCTTTTGGTCCCCTATGGACATGCCGAATGAAGTGGACAGCTCGTCGCTTTAAGTCTAACTGTAACGACAGATCTTTGTGGAAAATTATGCCTCTGACCATGTTAAGTGACTTATGTAGTGAGATGCTTCACAGGGACACCACCCAGCTTGTTGCAGGCAAGCAGCACCCGCGATTGGGCCAGGTATGCTGCTTCTGTGAGCAATGCGCCACTTCTCATCTTGGACATACTTGACACTTCCCCGTAATTTTGTTCAAGATTTTTGATGAAGAAAAGAGGCTTCATAGATGTAAATGAGTCACCATCAGAATGGCTACACTCCAAGAATTCAGGAGAGTAAGGCTCATCCCTATTTCTAGCACGACGTTCTTCCCACAGTGTAGGCAGGGAAAGGAATGTGCTACGGTCATATGCCGCCGTGTTATAGTCGACTCTTCCTCTCTTTGAGAGGGTGGTTAAACATTCAAAACATTACCCTGAGATCTTTTCACGGTGTTCCCATGAGCAGCTAGGGATATAAAGGTCCTCACAGGCAGAGCCCCATTTGCCTGGGTAAGCCTAATACAACTGAGGAGGTTGCTCGCTAGCGACTGTTCGAGCTCAACAGCCGTGCGTCTCCTCAGTCCACAGCTCGGGGCCCTAGGTTCGCTAAGACTGTAATCGGCAAATTAACACCGAGCTCCCGAGAGGAATGTTACACAAATATGAAAGAAAATTTGTCTCCATTCTGCTTGCATACCACCTTATTACATCGCATACTGTCATACTGGCATTGAGAGCTGCAGAATTTGAATGCCCGAGTGCACGGACCTAGATACCCGACAGAGGCCTCGCACTGGCAAGACTGCGGCACTACAGTCTGAGTGTGTGCCACCACCTCACTGTGCCATAGGTGGCTGCAAATAGTGCTTCACCCAGTCACGATTTAGGAAAACACAGCACAACGCCAATCAGTTCTGTGCTCAAACTTGTACGGCAAGAATCTTTTTGAGTATCACTCTCAGTTATGCTGTTATTACGCAACTAGTCTACCGGTTGTTCTATTGGTAGTAGTTGTGGTTGTTTTTCTCTGCTCAGTGTGGTTTTGTCAATACTTCAGTCAACTTGAGTGTCTTTGTAGTTGTCTAGTCCCGGTGTTTAGAGTACGCTGTCTGGGTCGTTTCACTCTCGGGACCCGTCTTCTGAGGGAGGCTCCACCACCTGGCAGCTTACTGTATGCTGTGATCCACAGGCACTCCCAACAGTGCCAACGTCAGGATAATAGCAGATACAGCGGTCAAAATACAAAATAAGCAGTAAGCCAGCAATTCTTTGCTACGTGTAAAACGATCGAAATTTGTTAGCAAAATTATGAGGTGAATAATACAAAATAACGTGAAAAACGTATGAACGTGTAAGCCTGCTGCAGTCCTATGTTCAAAAAATAAATTTATACATCCAGGTTGTACAGATATTACAGCACGATATTAATCGAGCCTATCTTTGGCTTCCACTCAAAACACTTCACACTCTCTTAATCTCATGGCTTAGGTTGTAACTGGAATACACTTTGTCTTCTATCCCCTTTCTTCTCGTTACTGCCTGATTAAGGAAAATCTTAGTTTTTTCATCTTTCTGTGTGACGATTAATGGCACTGAGCTAAGTATTGGCTAGTCTTTGTAAGAATGAAATTACTTCCTATAAAGTTAGCAGCTCCAGCTCCACTTGGCACTTCAAAATTCAGATAGTCTTTATTACATAACATACAAACCTCCAGTCGATTATTTTGATGTCTTAAGTACATGAATCGTACATAAACTAGGAAAATTCTAGGGCGATCTAGTTAGCAAATTTTACAGTTTTAAAACATTGTTTCCTGCATTTTACACTATTTTCTTTGGAGTCCCCTGAAAAGTATACAAACAGGATTTTACTGTAAATGAAGTGTTGGAACATTATTGGCTGCTGTCATATGTCAGAAACTGAAATATTAACTGTCAATATGTCAAATTTCCTTTCGTTAGTCAGCAGTCCAGTGTCTATAAAAAGTCTTTGAACTACACACATTTTTAAATTACAAACTGTCTCTCTTTGTTATAGAGCCAATCATTATGTAAGTAGCTGGTGATTTCTGTAACTGAACCTTACAGGTAAGAAAAAAAGGACACAAAGCATTAGTGGCGTGGGACTGATGTAGTCACATACAGTAAAACCACGCTATTACATTTCAGGATTTTATGTTTTCCCACCATTTTTTGTCGGTCCCGTCAAATTTCCTATGTTCACAGTGTTAATTCGCCACAGTTTTTGCGCTGACATATTTACACTTTTCTGAAGTTAAATTTTTTTTTTTTTTTTTACTTCACAAACGTGGTTTTAAAATTTCATAATTGACATTGACACTAGCATGGCTTTTGCCTTCAAGTATAGTGTTTATAAAAGTTACACATCAAGTTTCTTGACACCGAATTTATTCAAGTGTATATTTGTTGTTGCAATACCCAGCACTTACTATATTTTGACTTTATAACAACATTTATAATTATTTCAGTTTTTATTTGCTAAGAAGAAAAACACTGTTTTGTTATATCTCCACACTGTAAACTGGTTATTACAGTTGAATCCAACATTGAATGACGAATCTTTACCATTCAAATATGATCCAAGTTCACAGTGGCATAATCTGTGGTTAACGTTCATACAACACAGATTTGTGGGTAAAGCTCGCTTTGAGATCATTTTCTGCCTTTAACTAAGGTTAAATGCTTTATATAATTAGGCCTAAAACATGTTATTCGACATTTCAACAAGAGATTATTCTTCATTCCCAGAGATATAAAGTTTACAAAGAAGCTATCCATAATGGGGCAAGAATTGGGGAAGAGGGGGTGGAGTGTACGGGGGACTAACCCTGTATTTATTTCAAAAATTGGTAGCTAAAATCTACACCTGATACTTAATTGTAAAAAGATAATTGTTAAATTACAAGAAGGGCCTACTAAAAAATAAATATACCACTGGCAGTGTATATGTAACTTTAGAAGTTACAATTACATTAACTATACGTAAAAAATACTTCATCTATTTTTTACGTATATTTTTCCTGTTAGGAATTTTTCCTCTATAATATTCGTACCAATTACATTAACTTTTACATTTGGGTACCTATGTCCGAAACAAACTAAAAATTTGAGAGAGTTAATTTAAAGACTACTCAATAACTTATACACTCGTTAATGACATAAATGCATGACATTAGTAAGCCAAACTGAAACCCAACTGCAAGTAATACGCACCCGCAGTACAGAAGTTTTTGAGGTTCCACTTCAGTGTTTGTGCATATTATTCCGTTTGTACAAATCTGATGATGATAAGAGTACAATACTACGCTATTTCTGAAACTGTAGTGGTTATTAAAATGACCCAACGAAAAACTGTGTTGCCAAATTACTAAAATGAATCAAATAGCAAATTCCGTAATTTTACCACAGGCTCCCATTAACACTGTAAATTTTGCCTAGAAATCATAATTACAGACAAATCTTAATATACCTGGCATGTCTTACAAACTTTAAACATTTTGGAACAGCTACTGAAGAACATAAATAGTTGTTCCTTTATTCCAGAGCAGCTCCTAGAGCACAGGCATATTGCTCTGTCCTTGGAAATACAGAATTAACAAAGTGAAGGACATTGCTTTTCACTTTCTCATAACTCACATGTAAGTTGTCAGTTACTCATTTCCTATCTTAAACTACTGAAAAAAGTCTGAAATTTAATTTTACCTCTCATCGCCTTTCAATGCTTTTTCAATAGCATCTGGCAGTTCTGACCTCAGAAGATCCTGAAACAAAGGCAAATACATTCTGTGTGAACTCCATCAACATAATTCCTTTTCACAGTCACTAACTTCCTTAAAGCAATGAGCAATTTCACCAGTATTTCACACATTAAAAATTTTATACATAAAACAAAAAAGTGAAAACAATTTCATAACATATCTATTAATAAAACTTACATGTGTGATAGTCGGAGATCCCCTACATAGTGTGGAAAGAAGACTTATAATAGTCGATACAGAGGCAGACGATTTGGTCTCGGGGGCAACAGTTGGAGCTGTTGTTCCAGATGTACCTAAACAAAAAGCACTTACATAAAGTTATTTATTGATTTTTCTTTTCACAATTGTAAGACCGTATATGAAATACTCAGTCACTGGCTGATTTGTGAGAGGGGTCTGTCATTCTGCTCCGGTCATTTACAGTAAATTTCAAAATCGAGGCACTGTAGAAATAAATTTCAGTGTTCCATGAGGCATCATATCCAAGTTTTATATCGCATACAGGGAAGTGGAAATACCGTTATGATGCACACGAAAGAGATCTCAGAGTGACTGTGAAATAATGTCACTGAAAAGGGCTGTCATGAAAACTGAGAGGTCTATAACAGCAGGGGCTTTCGGATCAAGTTGTCAATGCTAACAAACGAGCAACAGGCAGACGGCCGACTCACCCACAGTGTCATTTGCAGACACACAACCGTGACAGTCGTACCCTAGATGACTGGAAAACTGCGGCCCAGTCAGACGCATCACAATTTCAGTCAGTAAGAGTCGACGAAGGTTTGAGTGTAGCGCAGGCCCCACGAACCTGGAGATCCGAATCGTAAACGAGACACCACGCAAGCCGGTAGCAACTCCACAGTTCTTCCATATTTAATTAATACTGATCGAGTCTGCTGCGAACTTCATCGAGATCGACCACAGGGTGGCCACTGAATCTTAATTTTTAAATTCCAAGTTTTTTCCGTGTTTTCACAGGATAAAATAATCATTTTCCAGTTTAGCATAATAGAACAAACTAAACAGATTAAGCAAACATATACTAAAAAAAAAAAAAAAAAAAAAAAAAAAATCAAGTTACATATTTTTAAAATATAAATTTTACTAGCCGAACAATGTGATATTGTACATCACATACAGTTTGATCAACTATAAAGTCAAGTTTGTACAGTTGTAGGAGGCTGCACATCATAACAGGACACTGCTGGCCATCAAAAAGGCGGCACCAGAGACATTTCAACCTAATGTATTTAGTAACTATATGTCAAATACACTCCCACGTGAAATGAGGAAAATGATGAAATCAGTATTGATTGTTGCAACCATTGCTTACTGTAACTGCCACTACAAGACAGAGCAAGAAATCAAAAGACACTCTGGACGTGTTGTTTCGGATATACAAGTCCACATATTGGTTCAGCAGTGGCTGATGTATTGCGGAACAGTCGTTCCACAATCGCCGACTAGACATTACTCAAAGGCAAGAAAATAAAGAGAACAGGATGAGTAGAGACAGGAAAGATTTGTTTTTATGATAACGCGTCAAATAACACGAGTTTGGTGATTTTTAAGGAAATAACGCAAATTTAGAGTGGTTTCTCTCCTTTCTTTCTTTTATTAATGCGTAATCGGCGATTTTCAATGAAATTATGCAGTATCTTGGTAAGAAATGTCGTAAATTTAATTACATCAGTGATACATTTAATGTAGAAATGTTCCGTATCAAAATGTAGTGGCTATTTTTTTATTTTGTAATGCATACTGTAGTAAGACAGCGACACACATTGTTAGACGTGCATATTCGAAGTAGTACGATTTCCGATCACTAACTGTCGGCAAGCTTATTTCTCTCTCTGTGCAGTTATGAAGATATTAGGGTAATTAATATTGAGATAATTGTTTTGAGATTTCGATAGATTTCTTCGGCGAAATGTTTCTAGCATTTTGAAACGGTTTGAGATTATTTTCCCGAACGCTGACCTGGCAGTTTGTAATTTCGACATATTGCGCATGCACAGCTTTGGTTAACGAAACTGTGACTTAACAAGGTCTTTGAACAGCTTCAAAGTTAAGCAGTTTTGTCATCATATTCATTGACTGTGGTGTTATTGATAGCCTTGATTGTTTTCGCTACTGTTTCACGGTGACATGTATTACTATTTCCATACTTTATGTTGGATTTCTCTCAGGCTTATGATCACTGCAACTGGATTTAAACAAAAGCTTTCCTTTGTGGATGCTCATTTTATCATCTTCTGGACTTTGTCCATTTTAACCTAGTTGATAATCTTATTTACGAAAGCACCGGTGTAATGTGCTGATGTTTGCAACGATCTTTGACTTCTATTCGAAAGGTCAATCACATAGAATATGGGGAATAATATTTCGTGTTTTGACCCAAAATAAATAATCCTGTTCATGCTGTATTCTCAGCAGGTATTTGGTCCAATCAGTCAATTATTCTCGAAAACGAACATTTCATTGCCAACAATACAGCAACGCCGCCACTGCCATATGTAAAATTTCTTTCGTTTGTAGATGGATTTGAGTTTTGTTTTTATGCAACTTGTCCAGATATTTGTAAAAATGTCATTTATTGAGGGAGGTGGGCGCAACAAAAGGACATTGAGCAGGAGGAGGGGCGGGAGCCGGGAGGAGTTTGTGTCCTGAGTCAAAGATCCGGAACTGAAAAACACCTGAAAGTGCAAAGCATAAATGAGCCTTACTACTTATAAAAAATAAGAGAATTTTAAAAGATTTTTTTTTTAAATTAAAAGTCTGTTTTACAGATGGAAAACAAAATTTAAAACTCGAACTTTTACCAAAATGTATATTATCTTAGTTTCAAAGCCAGATGTGACTAAACATTAAAAAAATATTACGAAACTTCATTTTGTCACATTTTAACCTCGAGTTAAATACCTTTTCTACATATTTAAAAATATTTTGTTCCTGAGAAATACTTTAAAAATACGTGACCCTTTAAGTATTTTGGTGTTTTCATATAAAAATTTCTCTTGTAGCAAAGACTTTATTTATTTACAATACCGCTGCAAAGGCAAAGACTTTTCTTTGGCCTACATTAAAATATATTATTCTAGTTTTCAATATTGGTAAACTCTAAGAAATTGTGACAACATAACACAAATATTTAAGTCTGCAAAACAGTTTGTTGACCTAGAAAAAGGTCTAACCTGCTGGATACAATCATTGATAATTTTTTTCAAAGTAGGCTTATTTAAAATACTATGTGTGTATAAAATAATAATAATAATAATAATAAATAGACACATATTTGCATCAATTTTTCTTGTTAAAATTATTTCTTCAATATCTATATCAAATTTGACCCACCGTATTTTATGAATAGTGTAATTTTCAACATACCATTAAAAATTTGTTTACTATGGCTGAAATATACCCCTGAAAATGGAAGAAGATTACCAGAAAATAACACCGATAAATAACATCGACAAGTGCAAAAAATAACACCGAGTTTGGCCATAAAATAAAACTGATTTTTTCCTGTCCCTAGAAATGAGTCTTAAACATTGCATCCCATTTGTAGTCATGTATTTATCTGTTGCAGAATACCCCCCCCCCTCCCCTACAGTGGTCTTCTGCCACCCACCAAACCTATGTAATGTCCATGTCTGTCGCTACTCCGTCCCTGCTCCCGACCCCTTGCCCCATGGGTTGTATCCTTGCAATATGACCTGGGTGCAACACCTGTCCTACCCACCACCACCACCACCACCTACTCCAGTCCTGTCTCAGGCATTTACTATGCCAACATAGTAGGGCGACCTGTTAAAGCAGTCATGTTATCTACGAACTGAGCTGCAATCACCGTGTAGCTTTCTACGTGGGCACGACCGGCACCGAGCAGTCTATCCAGACGAACAACCGTCGTCAACCTGTGACCGAGAGACAGCTAGACCACCTGTCACAGAGCGTGCAACAATGCGTAATGTGGCTCATTGCATTGTCTGCTACACAGCCCGTGCCACAGGGATCCTCCCCACAAACACCAGCTTTTCTGAATTGCACAGGTGGGAACTCTCCCTACAATACATCCTACACTTCTGGAATCCCCAAGCCTACACCTTGGCTAGTTCCTGTCCCAACCACCCTCAGTCCCTTCTCCTCCTGCCGCCCTGTCTGTCAGACAGCACTTGCATATCCCCCCACCCCTGCTGTGCATTTCACCCCTACTCTCCTGCTTCCCTCTCCTTGCCACTTCCCCACCCACACCACTGATGCTGAGTCACGCAGACCGGTCACCACGGCCCAACCGAAAGCTGTCGAGTCGTATTCTATTATCTGTACCTTTCAGCAGCTTGTCAGACGTCTGTGGAGAGAGAGCGATCTATCCTCATCAAAAATATTGTCAAATCCTTCCTGGAATTTCCACTGTCTGAAAAAGTTCTGTACAGTACATTCAGAGTGTTACCTCGTTATCTTTGGGTTCGATGTATTTCTGGTAACTAAACATATGAAATTGCAATACTGTAGCAACCTCTGTATCACATTCAATACAAACAGCTGGAATCTCTGTGTACGCTATAGGTTTGAAATTATGTGGAGCGACATCAGGTATGTCCGAATCACTGGTTTAATAAAGCAATTTAAATAAACTGGCATTTGTACAAGAATCACACTCAACAATGAAAAGTCTATGTGCTGACAGGCACAGGGACTGCCTAGACATCCAATTAAAGACTGCACTTCTATGACGTCTGTTGGCCACCTCTCTGAACAATTATCAACAGTGCCCCATATTGTTAAGAGTTCTTAAAAACATGAAATTCTTAAATTTACTATCAGTTTTCTCAATCTTAATAATATTTCATATTCTATAAAACAAATTTAAATGTGTCATCCATTAATAATATTTAAACCTTCGTAACCATTTATTATAACCAAAAATATACTTAAATATGAATAGTAACAATAAATATTACATTTATCATAACAACTTGGAAATACTAACAGGAAGCTGTCCTACACTCTGTGTCACTACAATTCACAAGCACGATTATGTTTGTAACAAGATTGATCGGGAAGAATAATGTGTCGCTGAGTCTCTCTACACAGTGGATTTTGGCATTTCTGACTGTACAAATTTAATCTAAGCTTTATTATCAGTAGAAGCTTACAGGCACACACAATCTCTAGAATAAATTACATCATATTTGTCATCGTGTCGTTATTCGCCACAACGATGGCGGTCTGCATGAGTAGGAGACCGGCGATAACTCGCTCCACAGCCGTGGACGCCTGCAGTCTCGCTACCTCTTTGCCCGCTTCGTACGATGCCCAACAGGAAGGAGGGGCTCGCTTACACGAGCCAGGCACCACTGCAGGGGAGTTCCACTCAGTACGAGGCAGCCACAGGAATATCACAGTTCCAGAAGTTCAAAAGAGCACAGTCAGCAATCTAAGCACAAGCCGGAACCAATTACTACTGCAGTGCGGAACTGTGTATTACAAAGAATTGTACCATCACGAGCCCATCAGAGTTCAGTACTTGTTTCATCTGTAATAAAAGTGTATGTGAACTAATCAATGATTTTAGCTGCAGACCTGTGTCCACATCCTTGCTAGTCACTGCCACCTCCTGCCCGAGCTACAGTTACAGAGATTCATCGAGACTGACATTTTGGCTGAAATATGTGACTTATTTGGTTAGCCTCAAGCTCATCTACATTTGGAGGTTTATATTAAACTATTTCTTAATTTATATTCTTACCAATTGATATGTAAATGCTTATCATTTGATACCACCACCACCACCACCACCACCACGAACTACAGACATTGCCGAGGTGGGGCAACTCGCGTGGCTCAATGATACAGATAGCCGTACCGTAGGTGCAACCACAGCAGGGGAGTATCTGAGGAAAGGCCAGAAAAATGTGTGGTTCCTGAAGAGGGGCAGCAGCCTTTTCAGTGGTTACAGGGACAACAGTCTGGATGATTAGCTGATGTTAAAAGGCCAGCTCAGTCAATGTGGCTTTGCCACACAGTAACTGCAAACGTCTGAAAGCAAGGGGAAACTACAACCGTTACTTTTCCCAAGGACATGCAGCTCTACTGCATGATGGCATTCTCTCAGGTAAAATATTCCGGAGGTAAAATAGTCCCTCATTCGCATCTCCAAGTGGGGACTACTCAGGAGGATGTGCTCATCAGGAAAGACAACACTGGCATAGCGTGTAATGTTAGAAAATTTAAAAAGAAATATGAATAGATTGTAGTTAGATATAGTGGGGATTTGTGAAATTCGGTGGAAAGATGAACAGGATTTCTGGTCAGGTGAGTACAGGATTAAAATACAAAATCAGTTGGCGGTATTAAAGGAGTAGGTCTGATAATAAATAGGAAAATAGTAATTTGGGTAAATACTATAAATAGCACACTGATCACATTATCATAGTCAAGATAGATATACAAAGCCACCACTGATCACACTAGTACAGGTCTATATGCCAACTAGCTCTGCAGACGAGGAGATCAAAGAAGTAGTTTATGAGGACGTAAAGGAAATTATTCATACAAGTAAGGGAGAGGAAAACTTAATTGTGATGGGAGACTGGAATTTGGTAGTAGGAAATGGAAGGAAAGAAAAAATTGTAGGTGAATATAGAATGGGGAAAAGGAATGAAAGAGGAAGACACCTGATACAATGTAATTTAATTATAAACACTTGGTTTAAGAATCATGAAAGAAGATTTTATCTGTGGCAGAGACCGGGAGACACAAAAAGGTACCAGATATATTTTATAATGGTAAGAAAATTATAGAGGAAAAGTCCCTACCAGGAAAAATATATATAAAAAATAGACTAAGTATATTTACCAGGTGAAGGAGCATCGGGAGTGACAGCAAACATAAATAAAGCAAAATCAAACACACATAAAAGCAAGCTTTCGCAGCCTAGTTGCTTCTTCAGGCAGAGTAGGGAAGGAAAGGGAAAAGGAAAGGATGAGGGTTTTAGGGAGTTGGTATGGAGTCATTCCAATCCCGGGAGAGGAAAGACTTACCTTGGGGGAGAAAAGGAAAGTAAACACACACACACACACACACACACACACCACTAGGCAGACATATTGTAGGAAGCAAAGAAGTTGGACAGAGATACCACTTGAGGCAGAGGCTCTGTCCACAGAACCGAGGCAAAGATGTTATAGAATGGTGGGTGGGAATTTGAATTTAGCGGAGGTTGAGACTATGTGGGCAACGGGAAGAGAGAATATGCTGAAGGGCAAGATCCTATCTCAAGAGTTCTGAAAGACTTGTCGTTGGGAAGTTTCCAGATAGCCCGGACGGTATAACACTGTGTCAAGATGTGCTGGCTGTGCACCAAGGTATGTTTAGCCACAGGGTGATCCTCATTATCAACAAACACTATCTGCCTGTGACCGTTCATGCAAATGGACAGTTTGTTGCTGGTCATTCCCACATAGAATGCTTCACAGTGCAGGCATGCCAGTTGGTAAATCACATGGATGCTATCGCAAGTGGCTCTGCCCTTGATCGTGTACACCTTCCGGGTTACGGGACTGGAGAAAGTGATGGTGGAAGGGTCTCAACCTCCGCTAAATTCAAATTCCCACCCACCATCTTTAACATCTTTGCCTTGGTTCTCTGAACAGAGCCTCTAACTCAAGTGGTATCTCTGTCCAACTTCTTTGCTTTCTACAATATGTCTACCTAGGTGTGTTTGCGTGTATAGATTGTGTGTGTGTGTGTGTGTGTGTGTGTGTGTGTGTGTGTGGTTTTTTTATTTATTTATTTATGTTTTCTGTCACTACCAGGTGCTCCTTCGCCTGGTAAGTAAATTTCATCTATTTTTATATGTATTATAATGGTAAGACATAGATTTAAACTGTAAGACATACCCAGGGGGCAGATATATATACTATGGCCATCCTACTGGTCATGAACTCTAGGCTGAAACTGAAAAAAGGTAGGAAAATAAGGAGATGGGGCCTGGATAAACTAAAGGAACCTGAAGTTCTTGAGAATTTCAGAGGGAGCTTAAGGCAACAACTGACAGAAACAAGTGCAAATACACAGTAGAAGAAGAATCTGTAGCTTTCTGAGAGATGAAATAGTGAAGACAGTGGAGGAGAAAATGGGTATAAAGGCAAGACCTACACAAATTTCTTTGGCTGTATCAGGAAATACTAAATTTAACTGATGAAAGGAGAAGATATAAAACTGCAGTAAATGAAACAAGCAAAATGGAGTACAGATGACTAAGAAATGGATCATTCCATGTCAAGTGGAATAAGGGTCCCCACTCAATCCCACCCCTATTTTGATGAAATTTTTACAGGATGTACATACAGGCCTTACATGAAGCTTTGCCAGATTACGAGTCCATAAGTAGTATGGTAGGACGACCAGCCACTTTTTCGTAAAGGATAGTTTTCGACATTGCAAATTTAGTGAATAAATGATCGAATTTGTTTTATCATTGCTCAGGATGTGACAGACCTGTTGTGCTAAAACTTTGTGAGCCTCTTCAAATCTTTGAGTACAATAGCTTAGTTGTAGAACAAATGGTCAAACTGTTGTAAATTCATCATAATGTGCTGTCAAAGTGGCTCAAAATCGTGCTGTAATAGATTTTGACTAGACTATCACCTGGTATCGACTAAAAGAATAATGTCTTTAAACGGATTCTTTAGCTACCTGCAGCCTGCCAGCATGTCAGAAGGTTCTTTAAGTGTCACCCAGATTGCTCAAACAATGAAGATGGTAGACGAGTTTTCTTACTTGGGCAGTGAATTAACATATGATGGTCGCAGTACAGAGGATATAAAATGCATAATGGCAATGGGACGAAAGGCGTTTTTGAAGAAGAAAACATTCTTAACATCCAATATTAATTGAAGCATAAGGAAGTCCTTTCTTAAGGCATTTGTGTGAATGTTGCCTTATATGGGAGTGAAACATGGACAATAAACAGTACGGACAGGAAGAGGATAGAGGCTTTTGAAATGTGGCGTTACAGAAGAATGGTGAAGAGTAGATGGGTGGATCGCTTAACTAATGAGGTGGTACTGAACAGAATTGGGGAGAAAAGAAATTTCTAGCATACCACGACTAAAAGAAGGGATCGATTGGTGGGATACATTCTTAGACAAAGTAATCGTGAATTTAGCGTTGTAAGGAAGTGTGTGGGGTAAAAGTCACTGAGGGAGACCAAGAGATGAATACAGGAAGGAGATTCAAATGGACGTAGGTTGCTATTCCTATGAGAGGATGAAGACTCTTGCTCAGGATAGAGTAGTGTGGAGAGCTGAATCAAACCAGTCTCTGGACTGAGGATAACAACAACAAGCAACTGATAGGCTATTTCATATTGCTTATTCACATTCAATACTAATTAGCTTATCCACTGTGCACTCAGATATGTCTCGTGGAACTTTGTTTATATTTTCACTCATGTATAAAAAACATTAGTTTCAATTTTGTCTGTTCAGTTGAGAAAATGAGGTTTAAATATTGCTGTTGGCCTTGTCTGTTACATGTCACCTTCTGTAGTATAATAGTGCACTCTTCCCCTTTCATGTGTAATAAATCTTTGACCTATAATTTCTTCGCCAATAGAAACTTCGACGACGACTTACCACTAGCAGCATTAGGAGCAACTACAGGGCCTACAGCATTTGACAGTCTTGTAAGTAGCTCGTTACACAGCCCATGCTCTGCCAGAGGAGCAGGATCAACACCACGGCGCGTGAATCTGTCGGCTAGTGACGCAAAACAGCGCAAGGCACCATCGGCAACCTGAAAGGTTAACAAGTTATGAATGAAACAAACTATAGTTATTAGGCTTCACATTTTTAAACCAAATGTCTATAATTCATGAGAATGAGTAGTTATAGAACCTACAAATTGCTTGGTAAAACTGCAAAAGTTGTGAACATGACAGTATCAACAATGTCGCGTTGAAATGGAAGCAGGCTTGACTTCGAAGGCAACTAAACACAACACTTATACTGAAAGCACGTTTATTACTAACTCAACATACTCGCAGCACTGACTGCCTCTCAGGCAGAGTTCTCTGCTATTTATACCCAGACAAAATTTACCAGAAATTAGAAGAATAGTTAAGATAAGAAACAAGTAGAATTTACAAGTAAACATAAGAAAGATGTACAACATTCTGGAATTGTTAATTACAAAGAAATAAATTTTTGCTGGTGGGTGGGACTGAAGCGGCGACCTTCTGCACCGCAGTCCGTGACGCTATCCCCTGCAGCACGCCAGCAGTC
Organism: Locusta migratoria; assembly: GCA_026315105.1. Classification (NCBI taxonomy): domain Eukaryota; kingdom Metazoa; phylum Arthropoda; class Insecta; order Orthoptera; family Acrididae; genus Locusta; species Locusta migratoria. The sequence goes on along the minus strand of CM048750.1, from coordinate 68,477,776 downwards.
GGTATTCATGGTCTCTCGCAGCAATATTGATCATACTGTATCAGTATGTACCACACTATGAACAATTTTACCCTCAATGTGAGAATTAGGCTACATTATATAGTCATAGTTCTACACATTAGTATGTATTGCAAGACAGTTTTGAAAAATATTCGAAATTAAAACGAGATTGTACTCCATTAACATAATCACTGCTGTACTAAAATGTTATCAGATATATATTAAATTTCCAAAAATTTTATATGCTTCTCCTCATTGACTATGCAGAAAGAAGAAGAAAAATTTCTTTGAGTTATATGTCCTTTTGTAGCGGGCTGTGTCAATATCGGTGGTGAAGTTATAGAATTTTTACTTACAGCTTTGGTCAATAACTAAACTTGGACCAATATCAATAACCTGCCTCCACAAAATATATCTGATTTGCAGACATATATGAGAGAAATTTATCTTGGGTCTGAGATTAATAACCTTTAACATAGAATAACAAGCTCAGCACAAAGTTTAGTATGTGTAACACCACCTGAATTTTACTTTCAGTAATGGTACCACACCTGTGCCAAAGTATTATTTCGGATAACACTACTAAATAAGCCATGTGGTCACCACTCCCATATGACGACATATGCAAATACCAGCATGGAAATGCAACGGTATGTAAAAGGTTAATTTTGTTTGTCATTTCACTAATCTGACTGGGACACTGTTAAGAACGAAGATCCTTTTTCGATAATACCATTGACTGTCCAGGATTTGTGTCTAACACAAAGTCATGAGTAAGGTAACTTTATAAATAATCTTTATCCACATCAAATACTTGATTGTACTTGCATATATTTGTGGGTAGTGTATTTAAAGAAAAACTCTTAGGTTTTAATACGTGAATCTTATATCTCAAGTAGCGGTAAAGCCCATCCAATACACGAGCAAATACATTTTTTTTTTTTTTTTACACACACACTGGGAAAACAAATTGAAAAAGCTTTAACCATGATTCTTTACCTGTTACTAAGACTTAGTTTTCTTCCCCACCTTTATCTATAAATTCGGTATGTACAATTATTTATGTAGTAGTTTGTTGATAGCAATGAACGTTGTTTACCAAATATTATAAATCAGCTGTTCTTTACCTCTATCAATATATCTCTTAGTAGTCGCGATCGATTCTTAAAGGAAATCGATTGCGTCAACTAAGCACAAAATGAATATTTCAAAGATACGACTGCTATCGATACCAGTCTTATCGGTAACAACCGTAAATATTATTTCTCTGTATCTACAGACAGAACACATAGAAAATTAAGTTTAAATTAGCCTTTTTTATTGTCTTTTTCTCTTTTCATATTTACAATATCAACAATTCTACAATATGTTTAAGTGGACGAGCTCTTCCTATAGATTAATTACACTACACCCCTCTAACTTTTGAAACCGTCCAAAAGAATAAAAAATAAATTCTACATTGTTTCCACCACTTTTCAGTCACCTCTTAATATTGCAATAATCAACTAAAAATAATACAACGGTTAATGAGGCCATATTCAGGTGTAAACTTCGACACTACAAAGAAATATCTTTCACTTGTAGCCCTCCTTCCTCTAAGAGTCTCGCCATATTTTTTTTTTTTTTTCATTCAAGCAGCCTCGGGAAAGATTGAAAAGTGGTCCAAACCTTCCATGGTTTTGCAATGGGTCACTCTCAATATGTTAAATTTTTTTTCATAAATAAGGTTTTACTTTTCCGCTAAGCATACAGTATTTTAGAAACTTGGATTCAATATACACCATCAATATTCAATTATTGTAACAGACCAGTCACCATCAAATAAGGATCAGAACCCAGTCTCACTCCCAGATACATCAGATCTAATGTGTGGTCTGACTGTATCCATAAACCACTCACCAAAGTAGACTGTCTGTTACAACAGAAAATACCAACACCACCTTTACTCTCCCATAAATAAATTATGGGACAACGTAATTACCCACAAGGAGCTATGAATCCACACTTCCAATTCTAAAATGCGACAACTTTATTGTCCACAAAATTTCCTTCATGAACAGACTGCCACTGCTTCAATTACATTACGAGAAATATCTTGTAAACTCATAATTATTAACGTGTTTACTTCCTCAATAAAGATACAATTAATCTTTACTATGTGCCACTACAAAGCAAATACTCAAGCACTGTAGTATTTACCGCCTGAGATTTCACGTCTTTTTGTCATAATATTTGACAACTTCATATATCGAAAGCAAGCTGAAAGAAGTGACGATAAGTAAAAGAAAAATTTGTTCTCCTTTCAAAGCAAAACCAATAACAATTAACCTGGTTATTCCTTCTTTGGCATATATGGTGCAGGCAACATCTTAGGATCATAATTTCTCCTTGGTTCTTCGCACTGATATACTGACCACAAACTTAAATGCCATCTGGTGATGACCACCGATAACTTCACCGAGACTACCATCGCGAGGTTTATCATGAAACAAACACACGCGTCTGAGGCAAAGACATTCAAAAACATTTTTCTCCATCTTCCCTTCACTATTCACAAGCTTATAAATTGGATTAACAAAAGTTTTTTTGAACATTTTCTCCCGAAAAATAATATGTTTCGATCAAGATGATGCAATACTCTGCGAAAGTCCTGAAGTGACACCATATGGTTTTGTTCCGCTTCACTTTGCAACTTTCTCTATATCAAGTCTAGTTTCATTGATAAATTTTAATAGTTCACTAGATGGTGATGTGCAGTCGCAATTCAACTATATCAGTGAAGAAATCATGCAACGACAGTACTTTATGCTCAACATTCATTTGAATTAAAGATGCCATAAGAAGAAATCCTACTATAGCACAGGGAGTCATGTTTTTGTCAGGATGGAGAAGAAGAGAACATATGAAAGTGTATTGTTTTATGATCGTAACCTGATGTGGGTGTTCCTCAAAACAAACCTTACAAAGGTTACCGTATATTTCCACAGATAAGACGACCTTCAGATAAGACGAGGTACAAACTTTCATCAAAATTTTATACTTTAAGCATATATCTGGCCTATAAGATGAACCCAAGGTATTTACCCAAATGGATGCCATACTTTTTTTCCAGTTTTCGGGATCTAAAAATACGCATGCTACTTGGATTCGGAGGAAAGGTTGAGTAAGTTCTCAAAAATGCAATTAGAAGCCGCCATAAGTGGTTTTCGTGATTGGTACACCAGGATTTCACCTTTTGTTGCAGTGTTTGCTGTCTGCTTTTGAACTTTTGTGTGTGTAATGCTTCGTTGTATCCAATCATGAAGAAGCATGTTTCTTTTAAACCGCGAAGTTTAAGGAAAAAAAGTAATTTCTTTCGCCGAGACAACATTTAATCGCACCAATGCACATATTATGCAGCTGAAAACACAAAATTACCAGAGAACAGAAGATAAAGGATTTCGAAGGAAGCCACAATTGTTGCGTATAGGTCCGAAATATTTTAACCCTTTCACTGCTCCGTACGTAAATATGCTCTAATCGTTTTAGTGTGACTCTGGATATATTGAGAAATTATTTTTGACAAGCGACATTATAAAATCAAGCTGCAGTGTAAATAATTAATTCTATTCCTGCTTTATGGCATGTAGGTTATCGTAGGTACCCTAGCCCACTAAGTAAATTAATAGAGCTCGAAAAGCTAATATTTTTTTAAGAAAAAAAGGGCAAAACTTTGTTTTCATAAATCTTTCCTCTGCAATGTAAATTTCATCAGGGTAATATCGCAGATGTGCTGCATAGCAACGCTAGAGCGAGGCTTCAATGATATATTTATCAGATCGATACATTTTGAAACTATATGTATGGATTGCAAATGTTTCTGATAGGCGCACTATGTGTCCTCATGTACTAAAAAAATTTCTTGTTTGTCCTATACCTAACTTTCACTTAAAGAAAAAGTTTTCTGTAGCATAGCCTTAAGGAGGTTACGTATAAATTAAACAAGAAGTATTTTGTTGTTGTTTTGTGTGTGTGTGTGTGTGTGTGTGTGTGTGTGTGTGTGTGCGCGCGCCTGTGTGTGCGCCTGTGTGTGCGCGCGCGCGCGCGCGCACATATTGTCCGAATATACGGTTCAGAAACATTACATCGATTTACAGTTCTACATTTGATATAAATTATTTCACGCCGAGCTACTTCAAGTGTAAGCTTTCTTGTAAATTACCCAGAAAGCTGTACCCTTTGGTTCCTGCATAACCACATTCTTTAAAATCACGACATATTCATAAAAATCACAACAATCACCTGTTCAATACGTATCGTTTCGATACTTAACCGCTTCGATATATATCGTTTGGAGGTCGAAGCACGCTATGCAGCACATCAACAAAATTACCAACTTCGGACTAAGTTTTAATCTTCCTTTTCTTTTTTCTTTTTTTTTTTTTGTACCGTCGTATAAGACGACTTCAGATTTTGGGCCTTTTTTTGAGATTCAGCCATCGTCTTATCTGCGGAAATATACGGTATTTAGTTCTGCACAAAAATTTGTCACTTTGTATAGCTAAGTAGATCACGCCATCAAATTACAAAAGAATGGACCTGCAGGATAAAGAAATCATCCTTCCAAGTATCTGGAACTGGCGGTCAAGGCTGTCCAATGTGATAGAATGGCTATAATGTGAGCGTCAGTTGTGTGTATGGTGTCATACAAAACACTAATGACAGAATCCATTACAGACATCCTATTAACTATGGCTGTAAAACTGTACTTAGTGCTTAGTAGAAGGTATTATACTTAGTGCAGTATTGGGATTTCTCTCACTACAAGATAGTAAGTTGTTTTTCAGAGTGAAAACCAGTCTCTTAGATGTTCTAAATAAGATGGGGTTTCAATGGAAAACTTTCTGGTAGAAGAGTTCAGCTTCAACAAAGAGATTGTTTCCTGTAGATGTTTTCTGATGGAAATATTCAAGTGTACGCCTAACCGAATAGTGCGGCTGGACAAAACTTGGGTGAATGCTTGTCATTCCAGAACGTCTCCGTGGACCAATGACACTGCAACAGGAACAATAAAAAATCCTATTGGAAAAGACAGGCTGCTTATTCTTTTACATCCTGGAAAAATCTCTGGGTGTGTGTCAAATGCCTCATTGTTGTTTTCATCAAAGAAAACGTGATTACCATGAGCAAATGATAGCTACAAAATTTAAAGAGTGGTTTGTACACTCTCTGCTTCCCAACATTGAAAAGAACTGTACTGGATAATGCACCGTATCACTCTGTTCAGCTGGACAAAGCCTCTGCATCCAGCAGCAGGAAGAGTGACAACACAGTCTTGTTTCATAAGAACAACATTCAGTCATTTCATAGACACATGAAAAAGACTGAACTGCTGGAAATTGTGAAAGAACACAAAGTCGAAAAATCATTTATGAGGCATACAATTGCTGAAGAAAATGGTCAGTGTTGACTCTTCCACCATATCATTGCAATTTTAATGTGATAGAACTCGTGAAATTATACAATGCAGAAAGAAATAAAAGTTTTACATTAAAAGAAGTTTAATTCATAGTTCATGAAGCACTATTATTCTGGGCACTATTATTCTCACAACATGGAACAATACTGTGACACACATGTTGCACATCTTTGAAAAGGCGTGGGAACTAGAAGTGCAAGGTGCACTAGAAGAATGAGTGGAAGAATTAATAATACTATTAGGAGACGATAGCAGTAGCAGTGGTGCCGATGAAGACAGTGGCAACAACACGTAGGATGTAGTTAACGATGAACTGCTTTTTGAAGACTGTGGAGTCTGCTCGCTTCCATGCAATACATGTAAGAGATCGATCTATGCATTATAACATGTATAAATTTCAAGTGATGCTGGGCGTGACCAATTCTGTCAATGCATATTTTGATTTGCAACCAAAGATCATTTACTGAAAAATTTCATTCCTTTATTTCTTCTTCTGTGACCAACAGACTGGCTGTCGAAACTGATCAATGATATTACTGACATTCTGCATCTACATACATACTCCACAATCCACCGTAAGCTGCGTGGCGGAGGCTACACTGCACCACTACTAGGCATTTCCTTTCCTATTCCACCCCAAATAGAACAAGGAAAAACAGAATGCCTATATGCCTCCACACGACCATTATACTATGCTAGTCAACCGTGACCATAAATAAATGAGGAAAACAAACAGTCACTCTTCTTTTTATGTAAGGCAATAAATGATTTCACAGAATGTAAGACTTTCCTCCTCGAAGCAATCAACTCTGTAGGCGATTTCACTACTTGTAAAGTGATAGTATTTGTTTATCCCCTCGGCCAAGTGCCACTATATAGTGCAAGCAATAACAGCCAGTCTGTAAAAAATAGTTGCAGAAGATTAAGTAAATAAACAAAATTAATCACCCCCCGTGAACCACAGACAATGCTGAGGTGGAGTGGCTTGTGTGTCTCAATGGTACAGATAGCCGTACCGAAGGTGCTACCAAGCAGAGGGGTATCTGTGGAAAGGGCAAACAAATGTGTGGTTCCTGAAGGGGGGCAGCAGCCTTTTCAGTAGGTACAGGGGCAACAGCCTTGTAACATCAGCTAATGTGGCTTTGGAACACAGTTACTACGTACGGCTGAAAGCAAGGGTAAACTACAGCCTTTATGTTTCCTGACGACTTGCAGCTCTACTGTATGAACATATGATGATGGCATCCTCACAGTTTAAAATATCCCAGAGGTACAATAGTCACCCATTTGGATCTCCGGGCGGGGACTATTCAGGACTCAGGAGGATGTTGTCATCAGGAAAGACAATACTAGCATTCTACGGATCGGGGCGTGGAATGCTACATTCCTTAATCGGGTATGAAAATAAGAATATTTAAAAAGGGAAATGGATAGGTTGAAGTTAAATATAGCGGGGATTAGTGAAGTTCGGTGGCAGGATGAACAGGATTTCTGGTCAGGTGAGTACAAAATCAGTTGGGGGTATCACAGGATTAGGAGTGATAATGAATAAGAAAATAGGAATGCGGGTAAACTACTATGAGCAGCACAGTAATCGCATTATCATAGTCAAGATAGATACAAAATCAACATCGACAACAGTAGTACAGGTTTATGTGCCAACTAGGTCTGCCGATGAGGAGATTGAAGAAATGTATGAGGAGTTAAAAGAAATTATTCAGATGATTAAGGGAGAGGAAAACAATTGTGATGGGAGACGAATTCGGTAGTAGGAAAAGGAAGAGAAGGAAAAATAGTAGGTGAATATGGACTGGGCCGAAGGAATGAAAGAAGTTGTCTGGTAGGATTTTGTACGGAACATGATTTAATCGTAACAAACACCTGGTTTAAGAATCACAAAAAAGGTTATATATGTGGAAGAGACCAGGAGACACCGGAAGGTATTAGATAGATTTTATAATGGTAAAACAGATTCCGGAACCAGGTTTTAAACTGAAAGACATACCCAGTGGCAGATATAGACTCTGACCATAACTTATTGGTCATTAACTGTAGGTTGAAACTGAAAAAAACTGAATGTATGAGAAGCGGAAAAATAGATACTGCCTACAGGAAAAAAGAGACGTTTGGGGACAAGAGAAACAGCTCTAGGAATAACAAGAACTCAGATGGAAAACCAGTTCTCAGCAAAGAAGGGAAAGCTGAAAGGTGGAAAGAGTACATAGAGGAGCTCTACAAAGGAATTGAACTTAGAGACAATGTTGTAGGAAGGGACGATTAAGTAGATCAAGATGAAATAGGAGATACTATACTGAGAGATGAATTTGACAGAGCCCTGAAAGATGTAATGGAAAATTTTAATTTTTTTTTTACAACTTGCTCCATATATCCCAAGGTCGCTACAACTTATTGCGACAGATAATAATTTATTCTTCGTTGCTTATTAGGAAAAGGCGATTTAATTGTCATTTGTATTATTATAAATTAATATTGTTTTTTGTGTAAAATGTTGTAGAACTGAATTGTAACTGCCGTTCAGCTGATCGACCTTTGCATTCTAAGACGGGCTCGCAAGTATGCTGCCGTCGGCACCAATTATCCTGCGCTATTACATCATGAGCTGGGCACTAAAAACTCGCAGGCCGTAAGCAAAGAATAATGTTAGGGGGATAAAGATGTTATTCCTTGCTCACAATTACGTTTCATTATTGACGAATTTCATTCCGTCTGATGGAAGCCTCATTCAGTGTAAGTGAAATATTAACTTACCGGTCAAAAGAAAAAAAAAAATTGCTGCCGTAAGGGAATGATTACCGGTACAATCATAAAGATCGGTACATGAAATATAGGACATCGATCTATCTAAAGGTAATAACGGTAGTGCAATGAAGCGATATAATTTTTTCCCTTATTATTAAAAAAGATATAGATGTGGTATAAGCCACTCATTTTGTTTAAAAGATAGTAAATTTTATCAAGTAACTGCTGAGATACCAAATTAGTTCATAGCCAGTGGGAAAAGGAAATGTAATTATGAGCAGTCCTGATGGGAGCTGTTTTATTTGTGATAATTTAGTTGGCTGAATCGTTTAATGATCCTGAGGGAGTCATATAAACAACAACGAAATGTTCGTGTGCTAAAAAGTAGGATCGTAAATATTTATCACAACTATTTTACTTTCCTACAGCAGAACATAATTATAAAAAAAAAGCAGTTATTGATACAAAGATTGGGAGGTCATTAAAAACTGATTGTGCCATTGAATACTTACTGGAGTGTGACTATACAGTAATTAAAGTCAATTTGATTTACATGATGTTAGCAAGGAATACATCGAGTATCCGATGTCTTAGTTTTCGAGTGACAAAAGGGGGAATACTATTTGTAGAAAATTAGTTTTGATAAGTCACCCACGCCTGAAGAGGCAGAGCTTTGAATCAGTTATCACAATTTATGGTTAAGAATCAAAGTGGTGGTGGTGCCATAGGGTTTATTTTACTTTATTTTGAATAATAATTCAAAAGATAGCTAGTGGGTGTTATGACTAGGTCCATAAGTCACCCAAAAACTTTAATGCACTAATATCCAAGAAGAGAATATTTTACTACGGTGTAATCTTATGGAAATAATTTTCTTTTATTTTTTTCAATAAATGGTCAAGCAATACTTGACGAAAGAAATATTCACCACGTACTTAATTCAGTTTTTTTTAATAATAAATATTTTTATTTTGTGACGAAATCGATAGTTTGCCAGTACAAGAACAGGTGGAACAATATTATTTATTATTTTCAAAAGTTGGTATCAGGACAAAGGTGATACACGAAAATTCTCAACACCATCTCAGTGTAGTTTACAAAGATTATTTTTGTGTGTACAAAAATAATAGCTGGGACTGGAGAAACTCCGTAGAAGAACGTACGATTGGAAACACAAAACACAGTAAATATATCAACAAATAATACTAAAATATTAGCCATTTTAGTTATTTTAATAGTATAAACGTGAAACTATTATGAACTCATTTAATATTGTGAACCATTCTTTGCCTTAACTGTGTACTGATCCTTACCTAATGACTGCAAACGATAAAAGGCGAACCTAGAGAAATCTTCTGTGATATATATTAGTTCAGATGTGACATTTTCTGTAGAGGTCATTAGGAAAAACTTTCTTGTTAACATCTCGTTGCTATGTATATGCGACCAGGGCCCGAATTATTTATTAATACAACATTGTGATCTCTGATCAGAATTATTTTATTTAGATCTTTCACATATTAAGACGTATGTGGAGGAAAATAGAATCACGTTTATATATATATATATATATATATATATATATATATATATGAAGTGTACTTGCGTCTGTGTAAATGTGTGGGTGTGGGTGTGTTTTTGTTCACCTTCCTTTTTTTCCCCTAAGGTAAGTCCTTCCACTCCTGGGATTGGAATGACTCCTTTTCCACTTCCTTAAAACCCATATCCTTCCCTTTTCCTCCCCTTTTTTCCTCTTTTTCCTGAAGAAGCTGCCAGTGGTGGCGAAAGCTTGTATGTGTGTTTGTGTGTGATTTTATTTATTTTATTTGTTTCTATCGATGAGCCGGTCCTTTTGGTAAGTCATCTGTTTTCTATTTTTATTTTTATATATATATATATATATATATATATATATATATATATATATATATATATATATATGTGTCAACAGAAGGTGCACAACAAAGACCTAGGTCAGAACAAGGCCCCAAGAGTAGATGACATTCCCTCAGAGCTACTGAAGTCTCTGGGAGACAATACTATTTCACCTGGTGTGTAAGATGTATGAGACAAGCAAAATACCCTCAGACTTTAAGAAAAATTTAATAATCCCATTCTAAGAAATCTGGCATAGACAGGTGTGAAAATTACATAACCATCTGTTTAAGTCATGGTTGCAAAATTTTAACACGAAATATCTACAGGAGAATGGAAAAGCTAGTAGAAGCTGACTTCGGGGAAGATCAGTTTGGATTCAGGAGGCAATACTCACGACTAATCTTAGAAGATAGATTAAGGAGAAGCAAACCTACATTTTTAGCTTTTGTAGATTTGGAGAAAGTGTTTGACAATGTTGACTGGAATACACTCTTTTTACATCCTGAAGTCAGCGGGGGTAAAATACAGGGAAAGGAGAGTTACTTGTACAAAAGCCAGACCGCAGTTATTAGACTCGAAGGGCGTGAAAGGGAAGCATCAGTTGGGAAGGGAGTAAGACAGGGTTGTAGCCTTTCTCCAATGTTATTCAATTTGTACATCAAGCAGGGGGTGAAGGAAAGCAAGGGAAAATTTGGAATAGGGATTAAAGTTCAGGGTGAAGAAATAAAAACATTGCCTTTTGCTGATGACACTGCAATTCTTTCCAAGACAGCAAAGGACTTGGGAGAGCTGATGAATGGAATGGACAGTGTGGTGAAGAGAATGTATAAAATGAACATTAACAAGAGCAAAACAAAGATAATAGAATGCAGTCTTAAAAAATCAGGCGATGCTGAAGGAATTAGATTAGGTAATGAAACAATGAAGATGGTAGATGAGGTTTGTTACTTGGGTAGTAAAATAACATGACGGTCGCAGTACAGAGGATATAAAATGCAGAATGGCAATGGGAAGAACAGCGTTCTTGAAAAAGAGAAATTTGCTAACATCGAATATTAATTTAAGTGTACGAAAGTCTGAAGGCATTTGTTTGGCGTGTTGCCTTGTACAGGAGTGAAACAAGGACGATAAACAGTGCGGACAGGAAGAGAATAGAGGCTTTTGAAATGTGGTGCTACAGAAGAATGCTGAAGATTAGGTGGGCTGATCACGGAACTAATGAAGAGGTACTGAACAGAATTGGCGAGAAAAGGAATTTTGGCATACCTTGACCAAAAGAAGGGATCACTTGGTTGGATTCATTTTTAGACATTGAGGAATCTTAAATTTAGCATTGGAGAGAAGTGTGTGGGGTAAAAATCGAAGGAGACCAAGAGACGCATATAGTAAGCAGGTTCAAATGGATGTGGATTGCCGTTCTTATGAGGAGATGAAAAGGCTTGCTCGGGATAGAGTAGGGTGGAGAGCTGCACCAAACCAGTCTCCGGACGGAAGACCATAACAATCAACTAGTGACCTTTGGCTGAAGACTAAATGATGCATTATATGTAATAGCTTCGTTCGAGTGGCGCTGCTGACGGTCTGGGACGGTTTGAGGAGCTCGAGTGGCACTTTTGACTCTTTCTGACGATATCTGACTGACCAATCAGGTGTTCAAGTGGCGGAGCTGATAGTTTGCGATCGTTTGTTTAAGTCAGTGGATTTTCGTTAAACTGTTTTCTGACTGACTCCAAAGCGTTTAACAAGCCTCCTCCAAAAGAAAAGCCCGCATATTTACGAAGAGGTTTGTGTTCTAAGTATTCGATTTTCTCTTGATTGAGGCTGAGCTTTGTATATTAGACAGGCATTCAACTTATGTGGCCTTCTAATACAGTACGTCCCCTTTTTATTACACTCATACATACTATAAATGAAAGGTGTGGAAATTTTCATAACATACAAATTTAAAGATGAATGCGTATGTTTTTACAGTTTGGATTGTGATATATTCGCCTGAAAATGAAGTCAAAATAGTCCTACTGAGATTTTCTGTGCCATCTGCAAATGAAGTGATTGACACATAAGAATAATATAGTTCACAACAGGCATTAGCAGTGATAGATCTTTATAACCGACATGTAGCTTTATATGTGCCACTATAGCATCTCACAATTACTGTTCCGTATTTCTGCTTGTGGTTATTTATTATAGAAATCTATTAGTGCCAATGTGGGCGTTTCTACACTAGTGTGTAACTTCTGGGAAAATCATGTACGATGATAATTTTTGCAGAACACCAGCAAATTTTTGTATATTAATTTGTATGTTTCATTTTTTTAATTTTATTGTAACTCATAATAATGGGACAAAAATTGCATATGAAGTTGTATGTTACCAAATATTCCTTTCACACACAACTATCCTAATTTACCTCATTTTTGTATGAGGTTTTGTCAGTTTAAATTGGCTACATTATTTATAAATGGGGGGACATGTTTACGTATATCTTGTATTTTGTCGAAGTTTATGATCAGAATGTATTCCACAATGTATTTCTAATGGCGGAATTCACACTGTCCGTCGCCGGTCCGTCACCTCACGTCAAGAAGGATGGAAAGGTCGTCTGGTAACATCGCGACTCGCAAGTTAACCAAGTTTCGTCACGCGATTTTCATTTTATACTCGACATATACACGGTTTGCCGGCAAATGTGTCTTGTTAATCTTTATTATTATACTTTGGTTTAACGGTAAATTGCAAATGTTTCAGGACGACTTAAATAGTTTTCTCAATTGAGAAATACATATCGTCAGTCATAACCTCACTTTCAACATCGGTAGAGAGCAAAGATGCCAACTAGCGCTATGGGTGGCCAAACTGCGAAACAGGTGAAATAAGCGTTCGAGTTGGCTTCGGAGTTGGAAACTGTCAAAAAGCGTGCATGCGCAGTGGAGGCCTTCCAAATCGTCGGTAACTATCAGGAACTATCAGCGTTTGGCCACTCGAACGAACCTAACATGTATTGGAATACTGGAACATATCAATCTTCACCTTAACTAAACTTATTTTTAAACATTTTGCTTTAATTGCAAAAAGTATGTTTTTCATTCCTTTAGGGTTCTTATCGTTTGTTCAGCTTTAGTAATATGGCACAGGAACGCCTCCAAAATTTACGGATGTGATATTTGTATGCTGGCGACTGATGCAGCATAACAACAAACAGGACTGATGGCCTAGCTGTTTAGTCCCTTCCTCCCATCAGCAAACAAACAACAAGCAACCACATAGCAGCGTTGGCAACATAGTCACCAGCCGTTCTCATTATCGCGTCGCCATTTGCCACAATACACCAGCAGTCTGCACAAGTAGCCACACCGCTCCACGAAGGAGCGATAAATCGCTCGACTGTACTTTAACTACCAGGAGCGTATCAAGTCATTGTACTTCTCTGCCTTGAGACAAGTGCCGGCCAATCGGAGAAAGAGGGCTTGGCGACATAGGCCGGCACACCACAGCCACGGAGGACAATAGCAGAGGACTAGGTGTAGCTACAAGAGTATAGCCGTCGGTACTAGAGCAGTACCAACAACGAATCCATCAACAGCAAACCAGCTCAAGCAACAACAATACTACTGAGTAATGTATTGACAGAGCTAATACCACAAGCACCACCTAAAAGTTGAGTGTTTATATCCTCTGTAATAAACATATCTGTGAACTAATCGCTTCTCTCAGTTGCAGATCTTATCCACAATCCTAGCTAGCCACGGCCCACTACCCGAACCTACCATTACTAAAATAACATCCCGAAGGAGTACACAAAGATTCTTCCAGTGGCCCGATTTTAGAGGGGTTAAAGAAAGGAAGGAGACAGAGACAAGAAAGGACACAATGTAGAAAGTGAAAGAAGCACACAGAAGAATTCCAAGAAATAGTGAAGAGTGCCTCACCAAGTGATGGAACAAAGTACAGAGAAGAAGAATGTGATAGGTTCAAAACAATGGTGAAAGCATTTGTGTCATAATGGAATGTGTACCTGAGCAGTTTTCACTTGTGGACATATATTGGCTGTGCAGGATTACAAATGATCTGAGCAAGACAGTGTTTGTATGTGCTAAGTTCACAGTCTGCATCACATGTCAACTCTTAATCTGAATGATTTTAATCTAAATGAACTTCACATTTTGATGAATACTGCAAACACACACACACACACACACACACACACACACACACACACACACACACACACACACTGTTGGTACTGGCTCCACCAGCCACGACACAGCCGCTGGTGAAAGCAGCAGAAAGTGTGTGGAAGGAGGAGATAGAAGAAAAGGTGGAATACTACAGTGAAGGAGTATGCTGCAAAGGAAAATAATGCCTTCTGAACATGGTGTCAGTAGACAATGGATGCAAGAAAGGAAAATGTGCAAAAGAACAAAACACATTTAGGTCTTGGGTGGGAGTTACTAAGGTGCCATATCCTTTGGCTAATTGTTTTGCTTTTCTCGCTAAATAGTTTGTGTCAGAATTTGTCTCTTCTAACTGCTTGTGGTGCTGATACTGAATTTCAGTTTTATTATTATTTCAGATACAACATTTGTTAAATATTCTGCATTTTCTCCCACAATAGGTACCTGTTTACTTTAGAACACCTCAGACACTTGCTTGAGGCTACGAATTTATGGTGTAAAATGGTGAAAAATGTAAAACGGGGGAATGCAAAATCGAAGTTCCGTTGTACTTCCATTTTCAAGAGACACTGAGCAATACATCAGATTAGAAGTGCACAGTAATTAGCAATTACTTGGATTTCCTGTGAATCCACTAAAATATTTTAGTAACTATTAGCAATCACCGAATCCCAGTGTACTCACGTGACTGTCCTCATGCTTGAGGAGAGTGGAGAGAGCCTCTACACAACTGGGGAGGCTGGCGTCCTGTGGCTCCATCTTGGTACAGAGTCGAGACACCACAGCCATTGCCGAATGCAATGTGTCCTTGTGCACACGCCACCCATTGTCCCGAATGAATGAAAGTACACAACTGAGCCCACCGGCTTCAAAGACTGCACCTGCCTCTCTAGTACATATCAGCTCCAAAACCTAATGAAAAACATTCAGCCTTTTAGAAGAATTTATATTACAAAACACACACACACACACACACACACACACACACACACACACACACACACACACACACAAACAAGATATAGACATTAAACAATTTGGCAAACTTTGGGTAAAAAAAAAAAAAATTCACACCACACTGGTTTATCGCAGCAATTGCTTTCATTTTTTGTTCTCTGTAGGCGTGAAAATGATTTCAATAAAGAGAGAAAATAATGTTCACCTTGACGCACTGCTCTGCTAGATCCTTACTCGTTCGGGAAGCGGGCTCCGCCACAACTAGATGCGAACATATGGCTCGTACTGCCCCTTCCATTGCGACGATGCGCCGAGTGCATTCTGCTGAGACGTCTAGGTAGTACGTGATGGCACGGGCTGTCACCTCGAGGACATTGTCCGGAGCACACTCGTCTAAGAATATGCGACAAAGGGCCGGGAGGAACGTGCGTGGAGGACAGCTGTGAACACAGAGCTCAAAGTCACATTCAGATGTGGTGAACTCTTGTCCACACCCATACACACACATTTGAACAATTTGTTAGGCTATGTAGATAAATACTGTATATACAGGGTTGCACAAAAGTCTCCAGATACATGTAAACAAAATATATCATTTTAGTGTCATTACTAGAAGCACCTGTATTTTGCAAAGTGTGAAATTGCAAGTTTTTTGCTAAATGTTACTATTTTGTAAAAAAGACAAAATTATTTAACTTTCAGAAAAATTGCTAAATTATAAATGAACTGTGTGGGATCTCATCATTTAAATTTAAAGGCGGAAATTCGAGCAATAAAATCCAATCCGTATATACTTGACAATGGATTCTACACCACTTCGATATATCTTATCGAGTGTCGCGAACTTCAATTCCATCGCTTTACGAAAACGATTTCCAGCTCATTCTTTGATCTGATGGTGTAAACTGTGTTCGAAATTGTTAGTGATCGCCGCTGAATAGTGATTTGTTCTTTGTTATTCGTAGTAACAGCAGGTTGACCATATTTTTCCAACCGGTAAAAGAGTACATATCAATTGTCTAAAGATGTAATATTTACTCATTCATTTCAAAATAAATACATTTAACAATCTCTTCCCAGATTATAGCACTGAACCCTTAAGGTGGTTGTCCAGTGCAGATTAAGTACAGTCTGACTATTGCCAAGGCTACAAAAACCGAATACAGAGGACAATGAGCAGAGGCGCAGCTCTCAAAAAATAAAAATTTAAATCCTAGGCGAGATTTGAACACGCGACCTCCCTTTTCATAACCAAATACTATACCACAGGAGCACGATAACACTATCTTTCAAGGCTATCAAATGTTACATATTTTAGTGTTATCGGGAGTATTGTGAACTATTTGGGAATGTTTCTTGTTTGATGACTGTAAAGATCAATACTAAATCACTATTTGGATTAAAATTCAGTCTTTTTTCCTTCTTTCTTCCCTATATAGCATTTTGCCATAAGAGGTCCAGCTAGTCTGTACCCCAAGCATATGTGTTGTTGTTGTGGTCTTCAGTCCAGAGACTGGTTTGATGCAGCTCTCCACCCTACTCTATCCTGAGCAAGCCTTTTCATCTCCTCATAAGAACGACAACCTACATCCACTTGAATCTGCTTACTATACGCGTCTCTTGGTCTCCCTCTGCGATTTTTACCCCACACACTTCCCTCCAAAGCTAAATTCACAATTCCTTGATGTCTAAGAATGTGTCCTACCAATCTATCACTTCTTTTAGTCAAGGTATGCCAAAAATTTCGTTTCTCCCCAATTCGGTTCAGTACCACCTCATTAGTTACGCGATCCACCCACCTAATCTTCAGCATTCTTCTGTAGCACCACATTTCAAAAGCCTCTATCCTCTTTCTGTCCACACTGCTTATCGTCCGTGTTTCACTCCCATACAAGGCAACACTCCATACAAATGCCTTCAGAAAGGACTTTCTTAGGCTTAAATCAATATTCAATGTTAACAAATTTCTCTTTTGAAAAAACGCCTTTCTACCCATTGCCATTCTGCATTTTTATATCCTCCGTACTGCGACCATCATTTGTTATTTTACTGCCCAAGTAACAAAACTCATCTACCTCCTTTATTGTTTCGTTACCTAATCTAATTCCTTCAGCATCACCTGATTTTCTTACACTGCACTCCATTACTCTAGTTTTACTCTTGTTAATGTTCATCTTATAAGCACCTTTCAGCACACTGTCCATTCCGGTCAATTGCTCTTGCAGGTTATTTGCTGTCTCTGACAGAATTACTATGTCGTCGGCAAAACGCAATGTTTTCAATTCTTCACCCTGAACTTTAATTCCTTCTCCAAATTTCTCCTTGCTTTCCTTTATACCTTTAGTTTTCACCTAATGAAGACATCAGAATTTCTTCTCTGAAGATTGTTTCAGTGTGAGAAAGTACAGAGAGACAAAAAGTATTTATGAACTAGCTTATATGCCCGCGCTATGCAATGGTTGTTAAACAGGGACCTGTGTGTATCATGATTTTTTTGGGTTCCGGACTTAGGTCAGCAAAAACAAAATCCTTGTTGGATTTCTCTGTCGATAAACTCAGTTCTTCTAACCAAGATGTTAAATTTAAGTAGAAGTGATTGTCGAAAACAATGAATGTTCATAAAGGTTTTCATACAAAAAGTGAAATTAATTTAAGTCCGTACTACATAACAATGTAAGGTTGTGTTCATGAAGTTGAGAATACAGTGTGTAATTAATTGTCTGTTTGGCAGTAATAATAAGAACAGCGCCATGTATTGGTTCTATGACGTAGTGCTAAACTGTATCTCTCACAATAAGTGTATGCTGAAGTATTAGAATGTTGCAGTGTTGCATTTGGAACAATGTAGTTATTCTATATGCAGTGCTCGACCAATACTGAAAGAGTTCATGCCTGTTTAAATAAGACGTCATGGTGGTGTCAGTGTGCGATAAAGTCTGGGTAAACATTGAAGGAATGGCGTCAGATGATCGTCTGTATAGAACTTTCCATTAAATATATTATTTCCAGTGAATTGTCTTGATTGTGTTAGCAGAATCTATCACTCTTTCAGCTAATACATGTCCCCACATTCTGTAGTGATTACTTTGTAAAGCACGAAATTGTAATCGATATTGTGTAATAGAACTATGAAGTCAGAAGTTGGATTATACCTCTAAGTATAATTGTCTCTGCAAAAGAAGATGGCTTTTTTCTATCTTAATGTAGTCGGCAACAAAAGTAAGTAATTACAAATTTTAAACACAATATTGTACTGAACAATTATGAAAGCAGGGAAGTTTCTGGAGAGTTTGTCCTCACGTGTGTGTATTATCTCTAGTGGCAGGTACAGAGCATAAATATCTCTGGAGTGAACATTCAGATGCACAGAACATTAAGGTGGAAATATCACCTGATTTTGGGAAAATTCTACTAATCGATGACTTCATCTCGGTCCTTTTTTGTTCGGTTAAGACGAATGACTATGTGTATTTGGCCCTTTTAGCAACGCTTCCTCACCTTTCTAGGAGGTAGGGCTTATCTGCAGCAATGCAGTGCAAACCAATCTTAATAGCAAAGAAATGTGTGGAAAGAGTGTATTTGTCTCAATATCACGTGGTAAGTCCAGCTTAATGTTGTGAAGATGCACAGAACACAATGCTCACTACATAGATATTCCTACTCTATATACAATTTAGTGGTTATACCCATCAAAAGGTGCACTTCTTTTCTTTTCATGACTTTGCAGAGCATATGGGATACAGCTAAGAAGAAACACATTTGTGTGCATCCTACCTGTATTAAATCTTACTTGCAGTGGCAGTGGTTTAGTATGTTAACATTGGCAACGAAACATTCGCTTTAGGGAGATCATTAATTTACTGATCGGAACAACACTAATTGTTTATTTCATTATCAACACTAAGAATTAGTCTTCTCATTGTATATATAAATTGTCTCAAACTCGACTTTTAATCTTTAACAAGTCTTTTATTATCTCCTTTAACTACAAAGAGGCACTTCCATACTTTTTACAGAAGCAAATTACACCAGTAGTGTTCATCTACGAATGAAACCATCTCCACATAACATACCAATAACAATGTCAATACACAGAACATCTGAACTCCCATCACAGAATAATAATAGTTTCTGTCCCCCCTTTCTCAGTCCATGGAACTTTCAATAAGGGGTGTGCACATACCCCAATTCATTGTTTCCTAAAATTGTAGTGGATAGGTCCACAGCATGAAATTGATTTATTCTGTTTATTTTCCCTGTTACAGTGTTCTGATGATGTCCAAACGTGCGAAACGCATTAAAAGTAATAAATATAATTCATAACAGACTGCTTTTCAATTCAAATAGACTTCGTTTTATCAACGACTCGTGCTTTAATCGAACATTCCATTGGAGAAGGTTGATCATTCAAAGCTGAGAGAGTGGATGCACAAATACATACCAGGGTTGTGTAATACCAGAAATTTTTGGAGGGGAAGAAATACAAGTTAAAGTTGTGTTTATGTGGGCTAGATTGCGAGGTGCAACTATAGGCCTGCTTACGGCAGCGTGTGTGTTGTTGGCAACAACTCTTGAATACTCTTTGAAAACTCTCGTAAAAAAAAACTATGGAAGTAAACTTTTGTGTTAACCATGAAATACTATATGGTAGACGGTTTCTGTGAGATTTCATTGCCAACATTGTGCTGTTGCTATTGTAAGTAAAATTTAACTGAATGTGAGCAAGCAATCTAAGACCATCACGCGTCAGGATTATGATGTACCAAAGTTTGCAGTTCTCCATTAACATGTGCACGAGTCAGCCACAATGATGCGCGATCACCAAATGGTTGTTATGCTGGCAACCTGAAGCCCTGCAGTCAAACCAATGCCCGTATTTCTTCATAATATGACTTCCTACGTTTACATGGGAATTTTAATTTAATTTACTATGCTTTCCATACTCAATATCTGCATTATTATTCCAATGTTAGGCATGAAAAAAATACAAAGAACACTAAGGTAATAGCAAGCACAATACATGTAAGACAACGAAATATACGCAGGAGCATTTTCAAATCAATTTTAGTACACCATGTAAAATTATATGGTGCAGTTACACTCTTTCCTCATTCAGTGCATGCTGGATTCCTCATTCATTTCAAAGACAAATTAGTAATCAAGATTTGCAAATTGTATTAAACAGTATTCTCAGATCAGGTATTTTGACTTTTGTAAGGTACCCTCTTCTGGAATACTGCGGGACAGTGTATATTTGTAATTCTGCTAAAAGTGCTCATTTGTGGTGATGCTACAGTTCAAAAGTTGTTTGTTGGTGGTCTAAAGATTATTTCCAGTGAAAATGCAACATAATGCTCTCAAGGCAATCATGAATGTCATTCAAAACTAGAGATTCAATTTCACAATATAGTTTCTGTAACTTCAGATTCAGTACGTTATATGGGAAATTGTATAAATGTAATTAGGGTTTTAGTTTCAGAGGGCTAAATGCACACAGTGTTGAGTGCACAAATTAAATTTGGTGAGCAGTGTGGAGGCTGTGGAACACTTTGATTTAATTGTGTTGTGTTGTGCAGGTAAAACATCTTTTTCTAAATACCCGGAAGAGAGAGTGAGCATACATTCAATTCTTAAACAACAAATATCATCAACCCACAAAAGCCAAACATTTTCCCACTCCATTAACCAGCAGATGGAACTCGTGGTTTAAATGTGTGGAGTATATTGGGGAATATCAAAGTTATATAGTAGAATTTCTTGAGGCTATTGAAGATGAGAGTATTGCAATAAACTATTTTAAAGGCTTGACATTTAATGACGACAAAGATTCAGTGCATGGCAATTTTTCTTGTTCAGCATTGCTGAAAATGTTTTCATTTGTTCATCTCATTACAGGGCTCAAAGACCCCTATTAATACATTTATTACAGTCAAAACTTAATGACCTGTCAAAAGTCTTCAAATTTCTAGAGGGTGCCTTTTTCTTTGAGATAACCTCAGATAAATAAACTTCAAAAGTAGTATGACATTTATAACGCCATTGCCCAATTTTGACCATTTTTGGTCATAATATTTCATTTTTGATGCTATATAAAATACTACATTTCATTCATATTACAATCAATCCCATTACACTATGGTATGAGATCTCGTACTTCATATGCTTTGTATGCCTTATGAACATCTACGTCATGTTTATTTTTGTACATTATTTTGTAATTTTAACTTGCTTTGGTAATGTCGTTTTTTATTTGTTAACCGTTTAATGTATGTGAATATTATGTAAACTGTAATATCTCAAGACCAGCATTCTATGTAAAAGATGTTGTGGTTCCACTGTGAATGGAGTTCCGTTGCGTATGAAAAGGTGGCATTGGCCCGCAGCTAACGAAGTGAATAATAGTCAGTCTGAGGCTGGAGCTCACAGCAGCAAGACGACGGAAGGAGCAGACAGGCCACAGTTGTAGCTTGCAGGCAAAGAGCAATGGGCAGACTTGTGCTACCGTGTTTTCTGGGCCAAATATCTGTTCACTTGAGGCAGAAGACCAATCTACCCACAATGGCCTTGGTGAACGTGCAAGTGTAATGGTAGCATTTACAATGTCTACATATGGAGCTAAATGGAAGCTATTGGAAACTGCCGTTAAAATGACTGCACATAGCTTGCACGGAAAGGAAATCAGATATATATGCTGTGCCTCCACCTTGCAACCACTCCGCATTAATAACAGATCAAAATATTTTGTTGTAAGTGGTCGATGAGAACTTTAATAATGTGTTTTGACTGTTTCCAATAGAGGCTACATTTCTGTAAAAAACTAGTGTGTACATAACCTTAATTTATCCCAAGTCACAAAACCTAGTAGGAATCCCCTACTGTAAAGAATGATTAACAGAGTAATCCAATTTTATTAAGAGCAGCAATCAATTTTAATAATGTAATTTTTTTTTTGGGGGGGGGGTGCATATTTCCTTTCAAATTTGCTTAATTTTGAAGTAATATTGGTTTGTATGGTTACTCCACATTTCCGTATAGAAATTTCAAGTACAATATATGGTACTGCAACTATGTATTTCATTGCTCATTGCACAATAGTTTCAGAAGGAATAAGTTACTGTTTTGCCACATAACTACTTTTAATTAGCATTTGAAATCGTTCAGATACAAACATGTATGTGTGGCAATAGACAAAAATTGGGACAGTATTCCTATAAATCATCAGTACAGTTAAAGTGATCTTGTTCTAAATTCAAAGCTAGTAGATTTAATTGACAAACCTATTCGGTGAAGTGTTACCTAAAAATTTTGCAGAATCATGTTTCATGGTAGGCAGAAAGACTTAATAATTCTCAGCAAAGTGATATCTACTACTCAGTTTTCTTTATGTAGGCTTTTGAAGAACTCATTTCTTTCTGACATGTAAAGATCATTAGGAGCAGCACTAATCGTAACATCAGTAGATTTTTATTTATTTATTTTACTACCAATTATAGGTTTCCCAGTAATTTTGGTTTTGCCTTTCTGCATCCTATGCTATACTCATTATAGTATCAGAAAGTACCTGATGAGGTAAGACTTGCCTTTACAGTAATTGAAATAGTTCCTGTTTTTATTTGAGGCTAATTATTTCTGTGATTGGTGACAAAGTTCTTCTACATTACATTTATTTTGTACCGAGCTTCCAAATTTAACTTCATTTTCTTTTTCCTTTTACTTTATCACTGCTTGGTATTCTCATGCCTCATTAGGCTGGCGACCATGTATAATTATTATTTGTTATTAATGAATTATCCTAGTAATAAATTTTAATAAGTACAGCAACAGTATTTTATGGGTACATAAGTCAACTGTATAATTTTCATATCTTAATCTCTATAACCATTGAGGTGTGTGTGGCTATATTTCACTCTGCAGCCAAAACTACACATTGCAAACGAATTGTGTTTGCATGTGGTAGTAGGTATCAGTCTCCCATTGTGCACTATAGTGGTAGAGGGTTGATAACGATAAGGGTGTGGAAGATATAGGAGTTTAAAGTAACCAACTTATATAAAATTCTACTTGTGGGTGTCAATATTTTGTTCTTCAGCAAAAACTACACAATGGAGGCGAACAATCTCTGTGTGTTGTTGTTGTACACAGTCTCCCATTGTACACCATAGCAGTTCCGTGTTCAAGAGCTACAACATGGTGCAAGATATAGTGGTTGAAACTCATCAGCTTACATAAAATTCGGACTGAAGACAAGCATTGACTTTTGACACCATAATAGCAAAGAGGTTATATACAGCGAAACATGATGTACATTCTTCAGTTATTTTTCTTTATTCGTACACTTGTTGCAGAAAACCAAGTGCATATTGCAGTTTGAAAAGAAACTGCCAAGAAAGATGCCAAAGCCTAAGAAAGAAATTTCACATTTTAGATCCGTTTCAAGACAGATAACGGCACTGAAATGTGAATCTACAGACAATACAAACTTGAAATTTGCAGATGTTTATCTTACACTGTAGGCATCAGCGATTTTTCAATATTCCCATCGCTAAGAGGGTGAAATAGGGGATGAACAGTTTTTGAAAATACATTGTTAAGGCAATTTTGACCAAGAAATACAAAACCTCATATTTAGATTTTTGATTAGAATTTTAAAAACATGTGTTCCAATATTTCTGGAAATTCAACCATTAAACCATAAGGGAAAATCTAAATGGTGCTACTAAAGGGTGATGCTAAAAGTGTTATGCAGTGTTTCAATTCTGTCATCAATGTTGCAATAGGGGGTGGCAAGTTGTATTAAAATGTGATTAGGATTGCATTTTTAAAGCTAAATCTATGAAAATTTGAATTTTCAAGTAGGAACAACTATTGCAGACCATCCAGCCTACGCATGCAAAGTAGTGTGAATTAAGCAGTTTTGAATCAAATAAAACATGTTATATTTTTTTCTTTAGCTTTTACCGCTGAAAAATGGAAATAAATTTTAGCGAAATTATTGATGAAATGAAATTGATGTAGTTAAACATATACCGAAATAGCTTTTTTAAAATGACAAAAATCAAGCAAAAGTTTTCACCGCAAACAGGTGCCTCTAGTCATTACACATACAATACTTGTAATTACTTTTTATGTTGAAACTGTTTTAGCCTTTATTAATACATCTATGAAGTCTTTTTGGAACACTATTACAGACTTGTATGTCAACTTCATAATAGATTGTGTGTCAGACCACCACAATATAATAATAATAATAATAATAATAACAACAACAACAACGAATTTTCAGTTCAGTGTTGTGATATTAAATATATATTTAAAAATATTGAGTATGACTTTTGTTCAAATGACTGATCATCATCAGTCCTGTAAAAACAAGTTCCATGTGTCAGACATTAGACCATCATTGAAAAAGCAAGCCAAGACTATTACAATTGTGTATAGAAATTACAAATCGGAGGACACATGCGCACTGCATAAAACATTACAACAGTCAAATCCATAAAACAAAGTAGAATCCTGTTTTTACACTTTTACAGGGACTTCAAAGAAATGTGTGGAAAACTTAAAATGTTGTATGTTGCTTTAAGTCTCTGTGACTATGACTTTCTGTCAGTGGTGCCACATATTTCATTGAGCTATGTGTTATTTACAGATTATGTTTCTTTCACAGAGAAGGAGACAATAGTCTGTCTTCGATACCACAGAGTAAACTAATTGACAGGGTATGTTAAGGCATCACTAGTGTAGGTTGTTGAAATGATTTTGTTCTGGTGTAATTTTTTTTTCTTTTTTTTTCTCTCTCTCTCTTCTTTTCTTTCTTCCTGTCACTACTTCTTGTATTTCACATGTACGATGTAGGTATTCACAGCATGTTATGATGGTTAAGGTCTGTGATGTGTAGTTGCTTTTATAAACTGAATTGCTATTTTTTTCTTCTTTTCTGTAATATAAAAATGTTTTCTTGTTGTTCGAATATATAGAATATTTGATCTTCCTTGTTTTATATTTTGTATGTTATTAGTACAGAAAGTGCTGTTTGAGCTAAATGTATTCTGTGACTTTGTGACTTTGTAAATCGAGAAAGAGCGAACACACTATCTATAGTGGCAATCGAGCAGCGGGGTGTGAACTGAAAGCATGCTGTAGGAGTGTTTGCAAGTTATCGTAATGTTTAGGCGTGATGTGCACGAATTTGTTCAAACAAATTATGGAAATTGGATTTACTGCTGTTTTCGTGTATGATGAACTACGGAGGACATGTTCCAAACAGGGAAGTAGAAATGTATAAAACTGTTAAAATTGTGCTGTTGGTAGTGACAATACAGGTATACACGGATGGCACTGTAGCCGTATTGGTGGAACTCAAATCATTTTATATGAGTGACTGCATCACGTTTAGACTTTTTTTAATTCAGAAATTAAGTGTGCAGCCGTAAGTGGCAGATTGCTGTTTAAAGTAATTGCAAGGATATGGTAGAGATATAAAGAGAACTGATTGTTGTGGATTAATGAATTCCGCTAACAGTGGATACGCTTCTGAATTTCGCTTGTTATTTCAAGACAGTGTTTTGAATCTAGTGATTAAAACTTCCATAAAAGTAACTGGTGGACAGTGATTGCGCCGACATAGGTCTGAATGACGTTGCGAATACATGTATGTAAATCTGAACTTAATCACAACAATATTTACAGGCAATTTGATGTTGAATGGACTTATAAATTTGATTATGAAATGCAACAATAGAAAAAAATGAGGACAGGGTCCAACTGCTAATGATACTGCTTTGATAACCTAAACCACATTGAAATTCTAGCAAATGTCACAAGAAAAATATCTACAGTAAAACTCTGTTCTTATGTTCCCAGATGTTTTCCCACCATTTACACAATTTTTTGTCGGTCCCTTTAAATTTCCCATTTTCACAATGTTAATTTATCCCCATTTTTGCGTTAACATATGTACACTTTTCCCGCATTTTACACTATTTGAAAGTAAGTTCATGAAGAAAAAATGACGTAATCGACATAAACTGATGCTTGCACAGCCTTCACCTTAAAGTATATTGTTTATAAATTTTAGTCAAGTTTCTTGACACTTTGCATTTATTCAAACGAATATTTCACATACACAACTGATAGTTTTTCATGCTTGGTATTACACGTTTAGAGAATTTATTCTTGTTGTGAAATGCAAATATTTATCTAAGTATTTTTTGTTATTTATAAACGGTAGACTGATGGTGTATGTTTCTCTGCACATTGAAGAGGGCACAGTACATTATAACCTGAAAAAAGTGATAATAGTGTGAGATGCCGACCCTATGCAAATGTCACAGAAATACTCGTGCATATATTTGCACTTGAGAACTCAAATTCTCGAATATGTCTTGAAAAAAATCGACAACTACAAAGAGAACGGAACATGTGGAGGTTTACTATGTAAATAATTAATGCCAGTAAAAGGCTTGCTCATTATAAAATTATGGTAATGAAATTACATGAAAAATGTCTAATTCCCATAAAATTACCAGTTTCGCCTGGCACTTGGTAAAAGTTTGAATAACCTATATAACATAATGAACTTCCTGGCAAGTATTTTGATGCCTATTAGGCTGATATAGTAAGCATATTTTACCATTTAAAACATTATTTCCCACATTTTACACCATTTCACTGAAGTCCCTTGAAATGTGTAAAAACGGGGTTCCATTGTATTAGAGTGTGACTAAGGCTGTTACTACACTGAACAATTTAAAAAATGAACAGAGGCTGTTGCAGTAAATGCAGTATTATGTTGTGCTAGTGTCGGTGCCATAGCACGGAAGCGACTTTGCAGAATAAAAATTAGCCTTACTTTAGGGCACAATTACTGTTCGCTGCATCGGGCTTTGGCTGCGAATCTGAAATTCAATTGACAAACTACTTGTTTAAGTCTGCAGCTGAACTGAATCGGCCGAAACTCAAAGTTGAGACACACTAATTTTCCTCGTCAAAACACACAAAGCAAGATATGCCAATTCAGCAAACCGGCCCATCATCACACCTTCTCACTTTCTTCTGCAGACGTTATTATTGTGGATGAGCAGAAGTGTCTACTGCTCGCTTTGTAAAAGTGTCGTAATTACAGGGGAAGCCCAAAACTCGACACTTGACACCGCTTCACTGCCGATTACCCCACTAGGAAAAACCACAGCAGACTGCTAAATATTCACACAAGTGCACGATCTGATCGCCCAAACTGGCTCACTGAAGGCTAGTGTCCTGCCAGTGGCAGTCACCACAAGAGAAGAGCATCTTTTTGTAGCATTGCAGTTGTATATATATCTTTAGTTATTGCTTCCCAGTTTGTAGGCAAGCATACCTGCTGTAAGCAGCCAATGAGAAATGCCACAGCAAAATGCTGGTCATCTCCCTACAAACTGTGCCTCCGATGCGAGTTAATGTTACAAACCTGTCAGGTGTGTTTTTCCTCGGCGTCTTGCCATCACACCTCCTGCGTTTACTGGGTGGGGGCGACTGAGTCATCGGGTCGCCCCGTGCTCAAACATAGCAGCTATCGCCTCTTAAAAGCCTTCCTTCGCTCGGCAACCTGCTTTGAGGGTCTGACCGTGATTTTTCCCTTCGAAAACAAACACGAGGCTTCTATACAGCGATACAGCGCCATGCAGTTTTACAGTCTATGTTTGGTGGCAGCCTCTTAATGTTTGTAGCGTATTTAGACACAGTGACTTCTGATGTACCACAATTACTGTAACTCTATACCGACACATATATCTTGGTGTGGGGTATCAAATTTCTCAGAAAAATACGATAATTCTGTTTTTGTACATAAAAATGCCATGTAAGGTGGTCAGCAATTTTTGATTCCTTACAACCCTTCCCAGAATCTCTCCCCCGAATCCACATCAGTCATCACCCCAAACACCACCTTCTATGTGCTCCCAAAAATCCATAAACATAACACTCCTGGGTTCTCAATTGTGGCTGGTTACTGTGCTCCCAATTAATAAATTTTGCCCCTTGCTGACTAACACCTTCTACCAACTGTCCAAAATATATCCTCCCATATCAAGGATACCGACCACTTCCTTGACTGACTCTCCACTCTCCCCACGCCTTTACCTCCTGGTTCCTTACTTGCCAATATGCATGCCACCCCCACCCCCCCCCCCCCCCACACACGCCAGATGCCCATGCCCTTGCTGCTTTTCCCAATGTCCTTCTGGGAAACGTATACAATCAAATCCGCAGCAAGCCATGGGCACCTGTGTTGATCCCTCCTAAGCCAGCCTATTTATGAACCATCTAGAGGAAACCCTTCCACAGCCTCCCAAACCCCCAAACCCCTGATCTGGTTCAGGTTCACTGATGATATTTTCATGTTTTGGCCACCCTATCCTCTTTCCTTCACAACCTCAACTCCTGCCCCCATCCGCTTCTCCTGGTCTTCCTCAACCCGCCACATTTATGGATGTTAACATCCAGGTCACCGATGGCTCCATCCACACTTCCGTCCACATTAAACCTAACAATCATCTACACTTTGGCAGCTGCCATCCCTTCCACATCAAAAAACCCCTCCAACACAGCTTTGTTGCTCATGGACGACAAATTTACAGTAACAAGAAGTCCCTTTACCCATTGTGCTGAGGGCCTCAGAAAGGCCTTCACAAACTAATTACCCTCCGCACCTTCTCTGCAAGCAAATTTATTGTACCATATCCTCAAACACCACCAATCCTCCCTCCATCCCCAATAACCAATCACAAAGGAGTGTGCCTCTTGTCACCAAATACCACCCCAGAATGGAACAATTAAATAACATCCTTTGTCAGGGTTGGTTGTCATCATGCCCTGACGTGAGAGATCCTACCCGAGATCCTTCTGACCCCTCCTAATGTGGTGTTGCATTGCCCACCTGACTTCTACTACATCCTATCCATCCTCCATCCCTAGAGCACTCACAAAACCAACCCCATACTACATGGATGATATCCCAGTGGAAGACCCCAATGTAAAACCTGCCAAAATCCACTCAACCAGCACTTCTTATTCCAGTCCCGTCACAGGCTTATCCTACCCAATCAAGAGGTCGGGCCACCTGTGTAAGCAGCTATGTAATTTAACAACTCTGCTACAATTATTGCACAGCATTTCACATGGACACAATATCAACCAGCTGTCCATCAGGATAAA
Organism: Locusta migratoria; assembly: GCA_026315105.1. Lineage (NCBI taxonomy): Eukaryota > Metazoa > Arthropoda > Insecta > Orthoptera > Acrididae > Locusta > Locusta migratoria. Next base: position 68,448,355 of record CM048750.1, on the reverse strand, counting down.
TGACCACCATCAAACTGTGGCAAAGTGAGACTGACCACCCCGTGGCACGGCATGCGGCTGAACATAGCACAATGGCTGCTTCACTATCTGAGCCATCTGGATCTTCCCCTTCAACACATTCTATGGTTCGACAACCACCCTGGCCTCGACCTACGATAACTTATCAACCCTAAACTCCATGCCTAACATTCCCTTCCCACTTCACGATTCATTATCCCGTATCCCTCCAATTCAAATCTTTCTTCCAAATGTGTTTTGCACTTTATTTTATTCACCTTTCTTTAATAGTTCAATATCTGCTAAACTACTTTTAAATCCCTCCCCTCCAATCACCATACAACCCCTACATCTGCTTTCCTCCCCCCCCCCCCTTCCCATACTGCACCTCACATTCCTGCCTATCAGAGCATTTACTATGCTACCCTTATCTAACACCCTTCCCCTTCCGCTTCCCTCCTCACTCACTGTCAAGATGCTTACTGTATGGAGCAGTTTGAGGTGGTGGTTGTGAGTGTGTAGTTATGTCTGATTGTGTGGAGGTACAGGGTTCTTTTTATGATGGAGACCGTGGCTGAACATTTAGGTGTGTGAATGTGTGCCTATTTTACATGCTCGCCCCAGAAGCTCAGCGATCGTCTTTACGTCGAGTGGTAATCTATACTCCATTATTGACATTGGAGTCCGAATTTTCCATTATGTTAGTGAGACGACCTTTGGGGTACCCAAATCGAGCTCTGGGGCGATTACATTTCCAATGAAATGATAAATCGAACATGCCTCGGATACATTCTAGAGATGCAAGATCATAATATTGAAAATTGGGAAAACACTGGACATAGCATGAAATTGGAAAGTGAACAAGGAAAAAGATAGTGTTGAACAAGAATTGCTCAGGTTTCCGTCTATGTCACGTGGCTGTTGGCTGAGCACTCTTTGGCAACTGTAAAGTGCTACGACTGCCTAGAAGCTGCTAGTATGGGCTTATTACTCTAGCTGCCAGCTGTGACATCAATGGAGCCCCACGACATTTATATATATGGGCACATGTTGACTCAAATGTTCAATGTGCCCGCTTCAACTTTGCGATCACTGGATTACACGCCCCGCTGAGCTTGCGGGCCACTGTCTGTTTAAGGGTGTTGTCAGTGGTTTTAATTTAGATGGTTTCTTTAATTACACAGTCTCATATGATGTTAGTGTGAGCCAGGATGGAGATTTATCAAATTTGATTTGATGACTGTTTACAAAAGCATGCTCAGCTAACTTAGATTTCTCTGGGTATTGTATACGATAAAACTTTCGTGTTCCTTCCTGCAATGTTTGACAATTCGTAATGTTTGTGCGACACACACACATTCCAAGACCTGCTGTGTCTAACTGGTTTCAATGGTTGCCGTATTTTTGCCTGAAGACTGACTGTGGCATATTTTGGACGACTCAGAACCACAGAATGGCAAAAAAAGCAAGTCTCTTGTCCTCTTACTTGTCAGCGGTGTTACTTGTGCTTCTTTCCTGATATCCTGATTACGGCAGGTTATCGACATCTGATACTGTTCTTGCACAATGTATCAACAAGTGTAAGACAGTGCACTTCTGTGCTAGGTGATGACATATATAGTTCAACTACATATTGGTGTGAGAAGGTTTTCTATAGACACTGTGGTCAAGGCATCCGTTCCATTTACAACAGATGAGGACATCGAGAAAAAGCAATATTTTTATCTGCCTGGTGAACTGCATGTTAACTGTTAATGCTGTTCAGATGTTCCAAGAATTTGTTAAGTTTCCCACATCCAGTTCACCATGGAGGTAGAAACAGAGGATACCTTGCCCTTCCTCAACGTCCTCGTCTGTCGCAAACAGAATAAATGCCTTGGCCACAGCGTCTAGAGACACTTGACACCAATCTATACTTTCAAGCTATTGGCCATCACAATCCGAAACAGAAGTGCACAGATGCTGATAAGCTGCCCCATAAGTACAACCACATACACAAGGTGTTTAGGAATAATAGCTACAACGGTCATAAAATAAGTTATGTCATCTCAGGAAAGGAGCGCAATAAGAGCACTGAAGACAAAAATGAACTTTTTGCCTTTGTGTCAGGCAAAATATACCGCCTGCTAAAGAGACACTAAGTCAAATCAGTCTTCAGGCCTCCGGCAAAAGGACAGCAAATATTGCAACCAGTTAAAGACGCAGCAGCTCTCAAAACACCTGGGGTCTACAAGATACAAGATACCTTGTGAGTGTGGCCAGTCTATATCGGACAAACAGTAGGAACTGCCTAACAATGCAGGCATCAATATGAAAAGTGTTATCATATACAATATCCAGATAAACCGGCTTCATCTGAGTACACTTTAGTAAACAGTCGTTGAATCAATCGCAGCTCGTACTAACAGCTTCTGTAACTTTTCATCTATATATAAATCCACCGTAAAGTGTATGGCGGAGGGTACACTGTACCACTACTAGGCATTTCCTTTCCTATTCCACTCCCAAACAGAGCTCCAATTTATCTTGTCTTTGTGATCATTACACAAAATGTAAGTAGGTGGCGGAAGATCGTTCTACACCCCACTTTAAATTCCGTCCTAAATTTCCTCAACAGAAATTCACGAAAAGAACGTCTTCTTTCCCACAGCGATCCCCATTTGAATTCCCAGAGCATTTCCACGATACTCGCACATTGGTTGAACTACCAGCAACAAACCTAGCTGCTTGCCTCCTAACTGCTACTATGTTTTCCTTTAAACTGATCTGCTGCAGGTCCCAAACACTTGAGCAGTACTCAAGATGTGATCATACAAGTGTTTTATATGCAGTCTCCTTCACAGGTGCAGTACATCTTCCCAAAATTCTCCCAATAAACTGAAGTCGGCTGTCCGCCTTACAAGTTCTGTCCTTACATGTTCGTTCCACTTCATATTTCTTTGCAGTGTTAGGCATAAGTATTTCAACAACATGACTGCAACAAGAAGCTCACTACTAATGCTGTATTCAAACATTATGGGATTGTTTTTCATACTCATGCGCATCACTTTACATTTTTCTACATTGAGAGCTAGCTGCCATTGTTCGCACCAACTAGAAAATATGTCTAAGTCATCCTGTATGCTATTACAGTATGCTATGCTATTACATTCAATTAAAGACAATACCCTCCCATGCACCACAGCATCATCAGCAAAAAGCCGCAAATTACAAGTTACTCTGTCCATCAGATCATTTATACAGATAGAAAATAATAGCTGTCCTATCAAACTCCCCTGAGGCATGCCTGACGATACACTTGTCTCTGATAAACACTCGCTGTCAAGAACTACGTACTGTGTTCTATTACTTAGGAAGTCTTCCAGCCAGTGACAAATCTGTGATCCTATTCCATATGCTTGTATCTTTGTTAGTGGTTTGCAGTGTGGCACCGCGTCAAATGACTTTTTGAAATTGAGAAAAACACAATCTACCCTATTGTCCTTCATCCACAGCTCGCAAGATGTCATGTAAGAATAGGGCAAGACGAGTTTCACATGAACAATGTTTGCTAAACCCGTGCTGATTCATAGAAAGAAGCTGATCCACCTCAAGGAAATATACTACATTTGAGTTGAGAATATGCTCTAAAATTCTATAGGAAACTGATGACACCGATATTGGCCTGTAGTTAAGTGGGTTAGTTCTTTTACCTTTCTTATAAATAGGAGTGAGCTACATTTTCACCAATTGCTAGGAACTTTGCGCAGAATTAAAGATTCTGCAATAAATGCAAGCTAAGTCAGAGGCCAATGCTGTAAAATACTCTTTGTAAAACCGAACTGGTATTCCATCTGGACCAGGAGACATTTTTATAATTAGCTCTCTCAGTTGCTTCTCTACACTGGAAATAACTATTAAAATGTCCTCCATTTTGGAATTAGTATGTCGATCAAATGATGGTACATTTGTGCAGTCCTCCTGCGTAAAAGATTTCTTAAAGGTTAAATTTAAAACTTAAGCTTTCCATTTGCTTTCTTCTATTTCTGCCCCAGAATGTTCAAATAGTGACTGGGTAGTGGGCTTTGACACCCTTATTGATTTTACATAGCACCAGAAAATTTTTGTGTTCTCGGAGAGATCTTTTGCCAAGGTATGGCTGTGGTAATTATTGTATGCATTGCACATTGATCTTTTTATAGACGCATGAATCTCTACTAACTTCTGCTCGTCGTCATTTGCGTGTTCTTTTTTGAACCCAGAGTGCAACAGTCTTTGCTTTCTCAGTAGCTTTCTAACATTATTATTATTATTATTATTATTATTATTATTGTTGTAATACCACGGTGGATTTTTTCCATCCTTAATCGACTTTACAGGAAGTATTTCTCTAATTCTTTATTTACAATGCATTTAAATTTAGTCCACAATTCCTCTACCTCCGCTGTACCAGAACTAAACAATGTCCATTCATTTTCTAAGTGCAATCCTAACAACTGCTTATGACGATGTCATGATCACTAACTCCTGTCGCTACATGGACATTGTTAATAAGGTCAGGCCTGTTCGTAGCTATAAGGTCTAAAATATTTCCATTGCGTGTGGTTTGCCGGTTTAACGGCTCAAGACAGTTTTCGGAGAACTGTGTCCTAAAGTAGCTCGCAAGACTGCTTGTCTGTACTGCCTGAAATCAAACTAGAGTGGTCACAATCTATTCTCTTAAGGTTGAAGTCTCCCCAACTAACATTGCACGGCCCAGATACCTATGCACTATCTAGCATATACTTTCTTTGAATGACTCAAACTGCTACAGCAGCTCTGGGCGGCTGGTAACACCACTCACTATTAACTTTACTTCTCTTAGACCTGTTATACATGACCAGATAACTTCAGTTACTCTCAACCTCAACCTCAGTAGAATCATAATCTTTGTCCACGGGAATGAACACTCTCCCTCCAGTTTACAGGCAATATTATAATTTAAGCAGCCACCAAAATTATAACCACTGACAAACACCCTTAATGGAGACAGCAGCCTGCAGCTCAGTGCAGTGTGGGAGCCACCAATCACAGAATTCAAGCGGGCACATAGAACACAAAGTCAACGTGTGACCATATATGACAATGTTGCAGGGCACCAGTGATGTCACGGCTAGCAGTTTGAGTATATAAGCCATACTAGCAGCCACTAGGCAGTCATACCATTTGATAATAACCAAGGAGTGCCCAGCTGAAAACTCTTGAAGTTTTAACCAATTGACACGGACGGAAACCTGAGAACTTTTTATTCAATGTTATCGCCACGAGACTATGCATTCTTACAAGGATAGTGGTGTTCTCAACAATTTATAAAGAGATAGATTAACACAGAATCATTTACCTCTCAAAGCAGCGATCCACATTGTCAGACATTAACAACAGCATGCAGAGCTGTTCCAGAGCTATAAGCTGCATATCACGCTCATCTCCCTGGCCCATGTTGAGCCATTCTAGCAAAGTCTCAGGATCCACATCAGCCATCTGAAAAAATCAATATCAATACAACAACTTGTAAACTAAACAACTTCAAATGGAGATATTCACAAGAAAAAAGGGTTTAAAAATTACAGAAACTGACCGTGCATCAGCGTTAGAGAGAAAAATACCAAACAACACTCTGAATGACACTTCCTGGCAGACTAAAATTGTGTGTTGCACTAAGATCTGAACCTGCAAACACTGCTTTGAACATGTTATCATTCCCTTTTGTGGGCAAGTGCTATAGTAAACAAACTACCCACACACAGCTCACAACTTGCTCCAACAGTTTTGGTTGCACCAATTTTGCATCACCTACCTTCCGAACAACACAAGTCACGTAAATGTACAAAATGGTCAGTGACGTACTGTATTTACATGTGACGGTGTGGCGATGACGGCAGCAATCGCCACGTGTTGTGCCGGGATAAAACGGCATGAGTCAGTTGTTTATTTGCCGAAACAGAGGAAAAAAATGATGAAATATTACATTTTCATCACAGCCATTTCCATTACAAATTAACAGTTTCATGTGATTCGAATGTTTTAATTCAATTGTGTGGCTCAGTAGTTGGTTGTGTGAACGGAAATGGATCAGGTCGTATTGGAAAAGTCAGCATGATGCTACGCGAAATTTGGTATGTCGCCAATCTGTGCGCACTACGTAACTGCCACCCGCAGTATTCCTGACCGTGATGTCAACTTTACGCCAATGTTCTCCTGCATATCTTGTTTTATGTCAAAGACTTTAAATGTACTCCATCAGAGCGTGACTAAAACCAGCAAAATCTTTTCATTGGTGGTGTATGTTTAATTGTGCATTTCAAGGAAGAAACAAATGAAATATTGAAAGCAACTTAAACAAAATCAAGAAATAGGAGGGGTATGAAAAGTAACATCTATATCTATAAAAATCAAATGCTGTTCATTAGTCTCACGACGACTCTAGAATGGCTGAACCGATTTCACTAATTTTAGTCTTGAAATATTACCTCTCAAAGCAGCGATCCACAGGGAAGGTCTAAACGGTGTTAAAATATGGAAAAGTTGTCCAGAAAAGAGGAAATAAGGAAAAACGGATACAGCTTTTTCCAGTGAGCTATCAATACCGTTCGTCGAATTGCGATAAAATTTTGTACACTTCATGTTGAAAGCAAGATGAAGGTTCACATCAAATAAAAATTTGGATAAGTCGTCTGGAAAGTAGGAAAATTTAGGAAAAACCGAAACTTTTTCCCCCCCTATGAATAAAAATGAATTGCCACATGGTTGTAAGAGCATCACTTGAGTACGGCTTGACAGGACGGGGTTTGGATGAAATAAATTTTTCAATGTGTTTTGATTGAATTCAGCACTATGACTATTCACACGATGGAAAGGAGTAATTCCTGGGCCATTCCATGTCAAGTCACCCAGCCGTTGACACCAACCATGTCAGATTTTGATGAAACTTGGTACAATTACTTATTTTATCATCCTGAAAGCTCTTAAAGTTTTTTTGCACTCTCTTATAGTTTATTTTCTTTTTTAATAATTTTTTAAAGTTTTTAGATTTGGCGTTGTTTTGCAGTCTGAAATCAAATGTGTCCTCACAAGTAAAAAAAATGTGTATATTAAAGAATACTTAAGATATCAGTATGAAATTTTGGAATACGTTTGTGTATTATATCTAAATGTTAAAAAAAATTCCATAAAGATATATTAAAATCTTCCAAATGAAAAAAATGTACAAGTTTTTTTTATTTATTTTATATTTTTTAGCTAACGGATGTTTAGTTTTACAAAAACTGCAATGTCTAGAGTCTGATAGAAAGCTGAAATTTGTTTTAAAATACTCTTAATTGTATAGGCTATTAGATAAAAGAAAAATTATGTTGGATTTTTAACCTGTTTAATAGTTATCTAATTTTTAAAATAATAATAATTATATTTTAAAAATAAAAAGTACCAAGTGACTTACACACCGAAAATAAGTTTTCGTCTTCTTAATAAATAATATAAATGTTGATAGATATCAATTTTCCACTCCAGTTAAGTTTAAATTTAAACTTTGTATGTTAAGTTAAAAATTCAATCAGCTGTTTGTGTTTTTACAGTAGTAGTAGTAGTATTAGTATTAGTAGTAGTAGTAGTAGTAGTAGTAAAAAAAGCTCAGTCGTCATAATATTACAACTCAAGTCAGATTTACCTTGATTTAGCAAATAACAGTGCCAGATTCGCTATGCTCATTAAAATTTGCATGGTTCTGCAAGTCTGATCAGATACATTTCCTGTGGTAACATGCTCCTCTATATAGCTTACTCAGCAAGCATGTCTCAACAAGCTCTGGTCCTGTGGTGTCATGCTGTTCTTCCCCAGTTGGTGATGGTTATATTCAGTTGCTCATTGTCTTTCATTGAGTGATGTTGTGCTTACATACAGTGACTTACTTTATTTATTATTTTTTTCATTCAAAGTTTTAAGTCTTTTAGTTTTAATTTGGTCAACAGTTACAGTTGTTATCAATTTAATGGAATAACAATGTAGTCTTGGATTTTGTTTTGTTACTCCTGTTTTGGAGTAAAAAAGTATCACAGTTGCTTGGATAGTATTTTATAATGTTTATTCGAACTTTCAGTAAGTACTGTTACTTAGTTTACAGATTCTTTTGCAATATCCTATAAAAGTAACCAGAACAGTAATCAGACCAAAAGTGAAATAGTATGTCAGATATTCAAATCACTAGCATAGGGTTATTTAAAAAATCTGTTTCCAAACAACCTACACACCTTCAAAAAAGTTACAACCGGTATCTGAATTGAGTGAGGAAGAAAAAGATTTGATCCACTTACGATCTGGAATTAATCTGTGTGAATTTAAGAATATATGTTCACACCACAGCTACTACTTTTTAAATATTTTTGAAAAGTATCAAACAACATGTGTAGACCCATTAAAAAACACAAATAGACTATCAAAAAATCATTGAGAACTGTAGACTTTGATCTTTCTAAACAATTACTGACAAAAAATATTAGCATAAAACCTGGACAAAAGCTTTGCTCAACATGCCGTAACTTTTGTGAGGAAAAATTAAGAGTTGAAGTCAATGAAAGTGAAACAGACGAAGTCATGGTTGAATTAGAATCATTCGAATCCAGAAATGAATCCCTCGTACAAACAAACATTGCTCTTGATCAGTGGCGTAACTAGGACTTGGCTTTGGGGAGGGGGGGGGGGGGGAGATCTGCTTGACGAGCTAAGTTTTAGTCAGTTTCCAGACAGACTACCATCTACCACTCCCGTTGAAGATTGATTCACTTCCATCCAATGGAAGCTTATGGTAAAACACCGCTAGTTTCCTATCTTTACCTTTACCAGATTGCTGTTATACAATTTCTTTCTTTCTTTCCTTTTTTTCCCCTTCTTCTTTGGGTTCTGGGGGGGGGGGTTCTATCCCCTCATCCCCCCCCCGTAGTTACGCCACTGCTCTTGATAATTTAGGTTTAACACCGAAAAAGCTTCATGGCTTGTCAGAACAAAGAAAAGGGTCTTATTTTAAAAGGAACGTTAGCAGTATTGAAAAGACTGCAAAAAAGGCTGTTTCAAAAACATTAAAATATGATGCACCAAGTTCTGATGATGACTAAGAAGATACAAGTGTGGTTGAGAAAGCAAAGGATTTTGATGTAATGATTTCTCTTATGAAAGATAACATTTCATCTGTTGGGAGGTCTAGAAAAATCCAGATTCTGACATTGGCTCCAGATTCTTGGAGTCGAAATAAAGTGATGAAAGAATTTAATGTAAGTGAGTACATGGTGCGACAAGCTAGAAAGCTAAAATCAGATAAGGATTTTGGAAACTCCTGGTCCCAAAAAAGGTAAAACTTTCTGAAAATACAGTAAGACTTGTAACAGATTTTTATGTAAAGGATGAAAGTTCGAGAGTGCTACCTGGAACAAAAGACAAAGTAAGTGTTCAAAAAAAAAATGTGTACATGCAAAAAAGACTGTTTGTGTAACTTGAGAGAACTATTTTTCTTTCAAATGGGAAAATCCCGAGGCAGAAGTAGGATTTTAAAAATTTTGTTTCTTGAGACCTAAATGTGTCTCCTTGCTGGTGCTGCAGGCACACACACTGTATGTGTATGCAGTATCCGCCAGAATGTTAAACTATTACTGGATGCTGTGAAAATTGAAGAATCTTATAAAGACCTAATTAAGATGCTTGTGTGCAACACGGAAAACCAAAACTGCATGCCACGTCATTGCGACAGCTGTCTTGTAAATACTGCACTAACTGAGTACTTAACTGAAAAACTAAGTGAAGATTTTGATTTAGAAGAAATTGTAATCAATCATTGGGTTAACACAGACAGGGTAGAAATGATCAAACAGTATATCAGTGTTGAGACTACATTTCTTTATTGGTTAGGTCATTGGAAAAGCTCACCCCACACTTGTTTATATCAAAATCCCAATCAGCAGCCTTTCAAAGATTGAAAGAAGGCCCACCACCCAAAACAGCAATTATTGTGATGGATTACAGTGAAAATTATTCCTTTGTTATACAAAATTAGATCCAAAGTTACCACTGGAATAGAGGTAGTTGTACTCTACACACAGTTGGAGTTTTTCTAAGAAATGAGGAAAACAATGTTTTTGCTTCCAACCACTGTTTTATTAATGATGACAAAGAACATGACACTGGATTTGTTATCTTTGTACAAAAAGAAATTACAAAGTGGCTGTCGTTACATCATACTGACATTGACTCAGTTCACTACTTTACAGATGTTTGTGTTGGGCAGTACAAAAATAGAAAGTGTTTTAAAAATTTGACTGAACACTGGAGAGGCTTCAATTTGAAGGCCCAACAAATTTTTTTTGCAACAAGTCATGGGAAGTCAATTTGTGACGGCCTAGGAGGAACTACTAAAAGAATTTTAAGGAAAGCCAGTCTACAGCTTTCAGACGAAGAACAAATAATGACAGCAATCTAAGTGTACAAGTTTTGTGAAAAAAATATTGATAACATTCATTTCACTTCATTGACCAAAAAGAAGCGAATTTGCTATGGTTAAAACTAGAAAAACCTTTTTCAGCAACCCGAACCATTCCTGGAACAAGAAGTTTTCATAACTTCAACCCACTTCCAACAAACAACCTTGAAATTAGAAGGACTACAGATAGTGTAAAACCTTCCTTAGTCTTTTCTTTCCATTCTTCTTCTGATTGGGTTCGTGTTGAGCTGTCCATAAATAGCTATGTGGCTGCAAAATTTGTCTGGTTGCGATAAAATTTTGCACATTCGAGGTTCAAAGCAAATGCCTTTATAAAGCCACTGGGTCTAAAATACATATGATTTAAAGTAATATGGTTTATATTAAGACGTAAGTGATACAAAGTTCACCAGTTCATCTAGTATTTCAATAAAACACTGTAGTTTAGTGTAGTTTTCATTTATTTACCACACACCCACGAACTACTCTATAAATTTCCATGTAGTTTTCACAGCCAACTACTAGACTAATTTGTATGGGATAACTAGATCCTACCTTGGTGCAACATGTAGGCTTTATTTAATCAAAATCTGATCAGATATAAAAAATACTTTTGTTTTCAATTGTAGGAGTCTGCTCTGCTTAATAGTATGGCATACACCAAAGAATCAAGATGTGACACTGTAAATTATGTTATAAATTATTTTACAAGAGAGATAAATTGGCTGCCTAGTAATTACCTTTTTGCTGTACCGCCAATAGTTACACACAGAAAAAAGGAGGGAAATAAGATTTCGGAACTGTGTTCCTTCTTCAGGTGGAGAGAAGTGAGGAAAGGAAGAAAAATGGAATGGGAAAGGAAGGGAAAGGTAATTCATGACCTAGTTCATGAGGATGGTGTTTGAGGATGGTGGAAGTCCAAATCCACAATCCTCAAACACCATCCTCATGACTAAGTTGTGAATTACCTTTCCCATTCCTTTTTTCTTCTTTTTCTCCCTTCTCTCCACCTGAAGAAAGAAAACAGTTCCGAAAGCTTGTTATTTTCCCCTTTTTTTCTTTTGAAAATTAATTTATCATATCTATGGAGAATTTCCATCAGAAAAAATTACTAGCAGGGAAACTATATATAAGATAGATGTGGTTTACTTCCCAGGCAAAAGAGCACAGAAAGAGAAACATAAATAAATGCACATGCATGCGCCCACACACACACACACACACACACACACACACACACACACACACACACAAATACAGAGCTTTCGCAACCCCAGATTTCTTCTTCAGAAATGAGATGGAAAAAGAAATGATGCAGGCAGGTTTAAAGGAGTGGGCAAGGAGTCATTCCATTCCCGGGAGAGGAAAGACTTACCTTGAGGGAGAAAGGATAGGTAAACATACACCCATATACACACAAACACACCAAGGCAGACATTTGTAGAAAGCAAAGAAGTTGGACAGAGATACCAGTTGAGGCAGAGGCTCTGTTCAGAGAACCGTGGCAAAGATGTTATAGAATCGTGGATGGGAATTCAAATTTAGCGATCGTTGAGACCAGGTAGGCAAAGGGAAGAGAGAATATGCGATAATAGTGTGAGATGACGATCCTACGCAAGCATCATGAAAATACCTATGCATGTATTTACACTCGAGAACGTGAATAAATTCTCTAATATCATCATGCAAAATATCGAAAAATACAAAAAGAACGAAACTTTAGCAGTTTTACTATGTAAATAATCAATGTCAGTTAAAGGCCTGCTGACTAATAGATTACGTTGAATGAAATTAAATCAAAAATTTCTACTTCCCATAAAATTATCAGTACCAGTTCCACCTGTCATTTAAAATGGTAAAAATTTGAATAACCTTTATTATATAATAAACTTCCTGGTGAGTATTTTGATGCCTATTATGTAAATATATCACAAACTACGAAAATTAAAAGTGTGATCCAGTAAGCATATTTTACTATTTAAAAACGTTATTTCCCGCATTTTCCACCATTTCACTGAAGTTCCTCAAAAAGCAAGAAAACGGGGTCCTACTGTATTCTCAAACAACTGTTCGAAAACTTGCAGGAATCTGACAAGAAGGTATAAGCCTACTGCCTACCTATAGAATTCTAAAGCTCCTGTGACAGTATCAACAGATTCGTATACGGAGAATCGTGCGAGAATCAGGAATACCTTTGAAACTAATCAGGCTGACCAAACTGTGCATCAAGAAGGCAGGGAGTCAGATTATTTTTTTTTTTTTTTTTTTTTTTTTCCTTCCCCGAAAGAAACCATCCCAGCATTTATCTGGAATTATTTATGATCACAGAAAGCCCAAATTTGGATGGCCAGAAGTGGATCTGAACCACTGTTATCCCAGATGCGAGTCTAGTGTGTTACCACTGCACAACCTCGATCAATAAGAGAGGAGTTAAGAACGGTGACTGCATTTGATGTTTGAATTTTTTTCCCCATTCTTAAATTGTATATTAAAAAATATGTACACCAATGTGTTAAACTACATTCTAACTTAAAAGTGTGTTAACACATCTAAGATAAAAGCAGCAATGAAAATGGAATAATGGAAAGGATTTAAAACAGCAGAGGGACTTTACTGGGTGATGACAGGAGCACATCGGTGCAGGTTCAGTGGTTAGCAAATGACGGTGGCTGAATCGGCAGTAACTGATCTGCAACCAGGCCAGGATGCCCACCTTTTGCCAAAAGGGGCATGAGGTGGTTCTCCAAGCGGTCAGGATTGGTTTTACGGATCTAAGTTTATTGATGTGGAGTGAGAACAACAAACTGTGCCAGGACGACAATACACCGGCGAAGAGCCCGTTGAATATCGTGCGATGGGACGCAAAAAGTAGCCATGCGAGGCAAAAGAGCTGCTGCCTTGGCTGCAATGTCGGCAGTCTCATTCCCGGGCACATCCACGTAGCCAGGGACCCACAACAAACAAATGTGACAGCCATTATCTGTTAGCAACTGAAGGGAGTGTTGGATTCGATACACGAAAGGATGGGTTGAAAAAGGGTCCCTAAGACTCTGCAGGGCACTAAGGGAGTCAGCAGATGGCATATAAGGGATTGCAGTGCCGGCGGATGTATAAAACAGCCTGGTGGAGGGCAAAAAACTCAGCCGTGAAATTCGAGCACCGGTCAGGGAGCTAGTATTGGAACAGATTGTCCCCAACGACAAAGGCAGATCCGACACCGTCAGTGCTATTGGAACCATCGGTGTAAATAAATATGGCATTATCAAACCGCAAACGGAGTTCGACAAGCCTCGAGCGATATACCAAAACCGGAGTGCTCTCCTTGGGGAGCGAACTGAGTTCAAGGTGGGTGTGAACCTGGGCCTGATGCCACGGTGGCAATGGGCTCTCACTCAACTGAAAGGTGGAAGGAAGGGTAAAGTCAAGCAGCTGAAGCAGGTGGCAAAACCAAACTCCAGATGGAAGCAAGGCTATCGCAGACAACTGATATTGGCGATCGAGGGAGTCATCAAAGAATAATGGGCAAGATGGATGGTTGGGCACGACAGCAGTCGGCATGCATACCGACAAGAGTATGTCACGTTGAGAGGTCAAGGGTAATACAGCAGCTTCGACATAAAGACACTCAACAGGGCTGGTATAAAATTCACCAGTCGCCAAGCAATCCCTGATGGTGAATTGAGTTGAGACGACGGAGAAGGGATGGCCGTGCAGTGTACAAAGCTTCCGTAGTCCAGCTTCGACTGAACAATGGCCTGTAAAGGTAAAGCAGGACAGTACGATCTGCTGCCAATGATGTGCCACTAAGGACACGAAGAACATTAAGGGATCTCCAGAAGTTTATACACCCCATTCTCTCTGCGGAGAAGCAGTAGCCGTTCTCAATGCTCCAGGAATATAAGTGGTCAAGACGGCGTTGAAGACAGCGCTCCACGAGACACGTACGCTGGGCGCTGCAATAAATTACAAAATTGTCTACAAAAAGGGATCTGGAAACGCTGGCTGAAAGGCAATCCAACGATCAGATTTATTGCAATGGAAATGAGAGCCATGCTCAAGACGGAGCCCTGTGGCACCCCATTCTCCTGGCGATAGGTATCTGACAAAACAGAGCCCACCCGTACCTGGAACTTGCGATCCGCCAAAAACGCCTGAATAAAAAGAGGGAGGCGGCCACGAAGTCCCCATGTGTGCAAAGTGATCAGCAGCAGACCAGTGTCTACGAAAACCACATTGAACATTAGTCAGGAGGTGTCGAGATTCGAGGAGCCAGACCAACCGAGCATTAACCACGCGTTTCATCACCTTACAGATGCAGCTCATCAGAGAAATGGGGTGATAACTGGAAGGAAGATGTTTGTCCTTCCCTGGTTTGGGGATGGGGACAACAATAGCTTCACGCCAACTTGTTGGAACCTGACCTTCAGTCCATATGCGATTATAGGTGCCAAGAAGGAAACACTTGCCCGCAGGAGAAAGGTTCTTCAGCATCTCAATATGTATGGAATCGGGCCCAGGAGCAGGAGATCGGGACAGGGCGAGAGCACAGTCTAGCTCCTGCGTGGTGAAGAGACATTATAACTTTCACGATTGAAAGAGTGGAAAGAAGGCGGCCATGCCTCCCTCCTCTGCCTGTTTGAGAGGGAGGAAGGCAGGGGGGTAATGGGCAGAGCTCGAAACCTCCGCAAAGGAGCAGCCCAAAGCGTTGGAAACATCAGCGGGATCCACAAGGACTGCGCTCTCTACAGTCAGGCCAGAAATCGGGGAGTGGACCTTGATGCCGGATAAACGGCGTAGGCCACCCCAGACAGCCGAGGAGGGAGTAAATCGGTTAAAAGAACTGGTAAAAGCAGTCCAGTAAGCTTTTTTGTTGTCTTTTATAACATGACGACATTGCGCTCGCAGTCGCTTATAATTGATAAAATTCTCCAACGTTGGGTGGCAGTGGAAGGTGCGTAAAGCAAGTCGCCAGCAGGCTGCAGTCCAAGGGACCGGGGTCGACGTAGAGAAGAGGATGTACGAGGTATGGAATGTTCAGCAGCAGTGAGAATAACCTCTGTGAGGTATTCGACCTGACCGTCACAGCTGGGAAAATTCTGATCGTGAAAAACAGCCATGGAAGAATAAAGCCCCCAGTCGGCTTTAAAGATGTTCCAACTGGTGGAAGGAGGAGATGGGAGGTGGATTACACAAGGGAAATGATCACTCAAGTATGTGTCAGAAACCGCATACTACTCTAACCGACGCGCAAGCTGAGGAGTGGATATCGCGAGGTCTAAGTGGGAATAAGTATGTGTTGTGTTGGAAAGGAAGGTCAGTGCACCGGTGTTGAGGCAGACAAGATTGAGGTGGTGGAAAAGGTCCACTAAAAGGGAGCCTCTTGGAGAAGATGCTGGAGAGCCCCATAGGGGGAGGTGGGCATTGAAGTCGCCTACCAACACGAAAGGTGAAGGGAGCTAGTCAACGAGGTGTAGCACATCTGCCCTAGTAAGGGCAGACGACGATGGTGAACAGATATTACAGAGGGAAAAGGAAAAGGTGGATAGAGTGATGCAGACGGCAACTGCCTGTACGTGAGTATGCAATGAAATGGGATGGTAATAGACGTCGTCCCGAATGAGCATCAGAACACCTCCATGGGCTGGAGTACCTTCCACAGAGGGCAGGTCGAAACACACAGAGGTGTAGTGGGGGAAGTCTGCATGACCACATGGACATAACTTAGTTTCTTGGAGAAACTATAAGCGGGCAGTGCAATCTAAGGAGTAGTTTTAATTCGTCCCGATTGGAACGAATGCTGCGAATATTCCATTGAGGGAGTGCCATGACAAAAAATCTGAGAAGAAAAGAAGATAAAAAGAAACAAGCAAGCGGGGTCATCTCGACGACCGCTGAGGACCGGACTTCGAGGGAGCATTGCTATCGCTATCTAGAGACAGAGAATCGTGTTCCATGGGTTCAACTGACACGTCTGCCACCTTCCCGAGTTGATCAGGAGTGGCAGCTTCCACCGCCGGTAAAGGGCCGGGTGCCCGGCTGACAGAGCGTCCCGGTGCAACAGAAGACGGCTGAGGCCGGCAACTGTTGGATGGCGTGACCGAAGAGTCACGCCCCGGCAGGAAAGGGAGGGGCTGTTCTTTTTGTGAGCCTTCTAAAGGCATGACAAGTAGAAGAAGCGGTTGACGGTTGAGAAGACGGAGTTTTTAGGAAATCGTCACGAACGGGTTCTTTTTTAGAACTCTGGGCAGCGGGTTTAGGTGCCCGGCATGTGTGGGAACTGATTAACGAATGCACTGTAGAACGGGAAGAAGGGATCAGAGAGGTGGAACAAGCAATTACCAGGCTAGCCGATCTGACAATAGTGTCACAGAAGGTGAAATCGCAGGTCTGAATGCCTACCTCCTTGGTCGAGGGGAGGTGAGGACCTGGCTGTAAGTACCTGATGGGAGTACAGCGGGCTTCCCACTCGCTAATAACTTCCAAGCGGCATAGGTTGAAACCTTTTCCTTGATGCGAATCTCCTGAATGACCCGCTCTTCTTTATAGATGAGGCAGTCCTGTGAAGAAGCAGCATGGTCACCTATGCAATTAATGCAGCGAGGGGATGGAGGTGGACATGCACCCTCATGGGCGTCCCTGCCATAGATGGTGCACTTGGTTACATTAGGACAAGATTTACTAGTATGATTAAATCTCTGGCAATGGTAGCAGCGCGTAGGATTGGGTATATACGGGCAAATGGAAATGACTTCGTACCCCGCTTTCAACTTAGATGGCAGGTCAACCCTGCCGAAAGTCAAGAAGACAGTACGAGTCGGCACGAGATCATTGCTAACTTTTTTCATTATGCGATGAATAGCCGTAACTCCCTGATTGGGCATATAGTTGAGTATATCCTCACCGATAACCCATCCAGGGATCTTGTGAAGACTACACCCCGTGAAGAGTTGAGGGTACAGTGAGCCTCCACTTTCACAGGAAAAGTATTTTTTGTAAAGTTTGAGGCTAGTTATCTCGGATGGGACTGAATATAAAAATATGATTTTTGTACAGTTTGTACGCCTATATGATAGCAACATGCTGTAAAAATGTCAACATTGATATCTGAGTGTGAACAAAGATATGAATTTTTTAAAATGAAGAAATAATTCACATTACTATACAACTGATCTTATGGCTATTACATATTCATGTGTGATACTGGTGGAATATAATCAATTATTATTGAAGCAAGGTACTGCATTATATACAAAAAGTGGAAACATCACTGAAATTAATATTTGTTATTTTGACATACGGTATTTAAAATAAATTAATTGAGAAATTAACATCCTTCGAGATGCGACTATTCCTGAACCTGGTGGTGAATGTTAAGAACACTTATTTCTTCCGACAGCTTCTGTGATATAGAATAAGACCTCCCAGAAGTTCAAGCACTGAAAGTTTCCTTAAAACATTTTTCATTGGTATCCAAACTTTGTCACTATTAGATTTCTTAAATGATGTTCTTGGGCCAGCAGGGTGGTAAAAATGCACAAAAACGACATTGTTTTCCAAACTTATTGTTTCAACCTCGACAAGCCACCACTGTCCATCATACAAACATGCTACTGTCATTCAACGTTAAAGAGAGAGATGTAATTTTACTGACACAATGATCCTCATAAATTTCCGTTTCTGATGTTACATAGCACTTTTTCAAGTTTTTTGTAACTGAACCATAAACTGTTTTGTGACACACTTCACTTGTTATCTGTCCAACAGAGCACTGTTCATCCATGTTATTGCATTCCAGTTAATCTCTCAAAATTAATTACAAATTACACACAAAACAAAGCACATAACACATTCTACACTCTCGGTGAAGTATGTACGTACATCCACTCTAAAAGAGGTTTCAGAACAGACTGACTACAACAATTCCACACCCAGCAGTAATGTACTTCTACAATACGACACCCAGTAATAAAGTAATTCTTTATTGTCAATAAACCTAATCGTAAATGGGCATTTTTATTACAATATAACACAACCAAAAGCTCCTTTTGTTTAATATTGTATTATTAAAAATAAATAAACTAAATGAATATTGTGTGACATATTTAGTTAACACTATGTGACAAATTTTATTACAATGAAACAATAAACCATTTAAATAGGCAACAGTCATTAACTGATGTAGTGTCATATGAATTATTTCCTCATTTTCAAAAATTCATATCTTTGTTCACACTCGGATATCAATGTTGAAATTTTTACAGTACATTGCTATCATATAGGTGTACAAACTGTGCAAAAATCATATTTTTACACTCAGTCCCATCCGAGATAACTAGCTTCAAACTTTTCAAAAAATGAAAATTTTCAAATTTCAAAAATTCATAAAAAATTAAGGAAACATTTTTAAGTGTTCTTGCTTTATATGAGGCTGGTAGTGTATGATATCTAACTACAGGAAAAAAAATAGACTCACATAAGTCACTCCTTGTATGTTATTATTGGGCCTAAAAAGTGGATTTTTGAAAATTTGGATACCAAATTTTGGAGGTTATTTTGACTGGTTATTTGTGAATTTAGGGTATTTTGTGTAATAGACAATGTTGTAGAGGACACTTTTCTAAAAACAATCATGTCAATTGCAATGTTGTAACTTAACCCAGTGCCAAGATATTAAAATTTTCGCTGTCTCCAGACTGAAAAATCGGCGCACGCCGACAAATAAAAATGGCCGTCATTCAGTAAAGGTGCAAGATAAATTACTTTAAAAAACTGTTTTGAACTTCTCAAATATAGGGCAATCACATATAAAAAATTAAAATATTTAATAATGGTCAAGCAACCATCCCTGTACCACTTCATATGGATTGACCCCATTCTCAATTTCAAGCACGAAGGTCCCATTGCACTGTCTGGAGCAGGTCTTCAAGGGACCTGCGATCGCTTGACACCCTTCTGAATGAGAAAAGGATTTACAGAAGAAAAATCCTGATCATCAGTACGAGATACTACGAGGAACTTGGAAATGTTAGGCAAGACTTTCTGTGACTAAGAATTGTCATGTTTCCGCTTTTGGGTCAGGGTTACAGAAGATTTGGAAGGTTTCATAGCAGAAGTGTCCCCCATGATTACTGGTGTCTCCGATGGCGCGCTCCTTCCTTGTAGGGGCCCTCTCTAACGGCACATTCGCCTTAGGTGACTGTTCGCACCTCAGGTCACACCTCCCAAGAGCGGACGGAGGGACCAATCGGCATGTTCGGAAGGTACCAGCTCGGGTAATTACCCCTCCCTGGGCCTGGCCTTTACCAGGGGGACGTACATGCCCTACATGTCTACCCGGGGCAGGGAGTTATGCCTTACCCCGACACTGGCTACGCAGAGCGTGGATTGACCTTCAGTCACGCACAGGGAGGAAAGCAGAGAGGAAGGGATGAAGGAGGAAGAATCTCAAACGGCGAGGCGGAGATTAAAGGGGTGGCTCGAGGACAAGGAGAAAGGAGCAAGAGGGGAAGGAGAAAGAAACAGGAAAGGAAGAGGACCAAGAAAAGAAGTAGTCTCTGAGGAAGAGAAAAAGAAACCTTGGACTGAATGAAAACGTCCGTCTCTGGGCGAAGGCACAAACTGGGGGGAAAGTGGAAAGCGGCCGTGCGCGCCACACGTACACCCGAAAGAGCTGTGGTCCCCCTGCGGAGGGGGGGAGGGGGATGAAAGAGGAGATTGATTGGTAGAATTTTGCACAGAGCACAATTTAATGATAACCAACACTTGGGTTAATCATCACGAAAGAAGGTCGTATACGTGGAAGAGACCAGGAAACACTGGAAGGTACCAGATTGACTTTATAATGATAAAAAATAGATTTAGAAACCAGGTTTTAAACTGTAAGAGATATCCAGGGGCAGATATGGACTCTGACCGTAACTTATTATTTATGAACTGTAGATTAAAACAAAGAGACTGCAGAAAAGTAGGAGGGTTAGGAGATGGAACCTGGACAAACTGAAGGAACCAGTTGGTTGAGAGTTTCAGAAGGAGCATTACGCAAAGATTGGCTGAAATGGGGAAAAGTAATACAGTAGAAGAAGAATGGGTCAATCTGAGAGATAGGGTAGTTAAAGGTCACAGAGGATCATATAGGCAGAAGGACAAGGCCTAATAGAAATCTCTGGACAACACAGGATATATTGAACTTAATTGATGAGAGGAGAAAATATACAAATTCAGCAAGTGAATCATGCAAAAGGAAGTACCGGTACAAACGTCTGAAAAATGAGATTGACAGGAAGTGCAGACTGGCTAAGCAGGAGTGGCTAGATGACGCATGCAGAACCATAAAAGAATGTTTAACTAGGGGAAAGATAGAAACTGCCTACAGGAAAATACGAGATATTTGGAGACAAGAAAAGCGGCTGTTTCTATATCAAGAAAACGGAAAGGCAGTACTAAGCAAAGAGGGGAAAGCTGAACTGTGGAAGGAATATATAGAGGGCCTATACAAAGGAAATAAAACTTTAAGGCAGTATTCTAGAAAGGGAAGACCAAGGGGAGGAAGATGAGATAAGAGATATGATACTGAAAGAAGAATTTGACAAAGAGCTGAAGGACTTGAGTCGAAACAAGGCCTCTAGAGTAGATGATATTCCATCTGAACTGTTTATACCTTTAGGAGAGCCAGACATGAAAAACTTGTTCTACCTGGTATGCAAGATGTAGCCTATAACACAGGGGAAATACCCCCTTACTTAAAAAAAAAAAAAAAAAAAAAAAAAAAAAAAAAAAAAAAAAAAAAATATCATAATTCCAATTCAAAGAAAGTCAAGTGCAGACAAATGTGAAAATTACAGAACTATCAGTTTAATAAATCATGGTTGCAAAATACTAACGCGAATTATTTACAGACGAATGGAAAAACTTGTGGAATCCAATCTCGGGGAAGATCAGTTGGGATTTAGGAGAAATGTAGGAACACGGAAGGCAATACTCACATTATGACCTATCTTAGAAGATAGGCCAAGGAAAGGCAAACCTACGTTTTTAGCATTTGTAGATTTGGAGAAAGCTTTTGACAATGTTGACTGGAATAAACTCCTTCAAATTCTGAAGGTAGCGAGGGTAAAATATAGGGAGTGAAGAGTTATATAGGTTATATAAAAGGAAGTGTCCCAATTGACTGACTGACTCATCATCGCCCAGCCCAAACCACTGAAGATAGAAATTTTAAATTTGTGGAAGGTGTTGACCTTACTCTGTAGGCATCATTTAAGAAGAGATTTTTTAATATTCTGTCCGTAAGGGGGTGAAATAGGGAATTGAACTTTTTTTGAAAATACATAGCTATTTAGGCAATTTTGAAGCTAGAACTACAAAATTTTGGATTTAAAATCAGTGTTCGAATTTAAAAGACGCGTGTTTCAGTATTTTTTGAAATTCCGACAAATAAGGGGGTAAAATAGGTGACGCAAAAAATTGATTTTCAAAACTATTTTAAGCTACAACTATAAAACTTCAGATATGGAATCTTGGTCAGGATTAAAAATCCATGATTTTTAGTATTTTTGAAAATTCAACAAGTAAGAGGGTTAAATAGAAGATCAAAAATTCTTTTTGAAAACACTATTGATACAATTTTGAAGCTAGAGCTGCAAAACTTGATATTTGTATAGTTGGTTAAACGTTAAAAAATATGTTTCAATATTTTGGAAACTCAACCATCAAGAGGGTTAAATTGTTTTTCGAAAATCTTTTGCTAATAAGAGAATTTAGAAGCTACAACCACCCAAAAATTGTTATATATCATCTGATAAATATAACACGTTTTTAGAAAAAAGAAGATGGACAGAGACAGTAGGTACAGGAGAAGTACTAATTCAAGGCAGGAATAAACAAATAAATACCCCAGTGCAATGCCGGGTTTTCAACTAGTGTGTGTATATATCCACCAGTGGTGGTGAAGCTCGAATGTTTGTGTGTGTTTGATGTTTCTGTCGACGAGCCTGTACTTTAGGTAAGTCAAATATCTTTATATATTTATATATACAAAAATAAAAATAGAAAAGAGATGACTTACCAAAAGGACCGGCTCGTCAATAGAAACAAAATCACACACAAACACACATACAAGCTTTTGCCACTACTGGCAGCTTCTTCAGGAAAAAGAGGAAAAAAGGGGAGGAAAAAGGAAAGGATATGGGTTTTAAGGAAGTGGAAAAGGAGTCATTCCAATCCCAGGAGTGGAAGGACTTACCTTAGGGGAAAAAAAGGAAGGTAAACAAATACACACACACACTCAGACATATCGAAACGCAAACACACCTAGACAGACATTTGTAAAAATATATGAAACGAAAATTATAGAGGGAAACTTTCCCCGTGGGATAACAAAAATAAAAAAGAGATGACTTACCAAAAGGACAATATATATTATCCGATAGGACAAAAGTGTATGTATATATATATATATATATATATATATATATATATATATATATATATATATATATATATATATGTCTGCCTAGGTGTACTTGTGTCTGTGTGAATGTGTGGGCATGTGTGCATTTGTTTACCCTCCATTTTACCCCCAAGATAAGTCTTTCCTCTCCCGGGATTGGAATGGCTCCTTACCCCCTTCCTTAGAACCCTCATCATTTCCTTTTCCCTCTCCTTCCCTACTGCCTGAAAATGCAACTGGGTTGCGAAAGCTTGCGATTGTGTGTGTGTATTCATTTATTTATTTGTGATGCTGTCACACCTGTGCTCCTTCGCCTGGTGAGTAATCTTCGTCTATTTTTATATATATATATATATATATATATATACGTAAAAAATAGATGAAGTACACTTACCAGGCGAAGGGGCACAGGCAGTAATAGCAACAAATAAACACACAGATATATATACACATACGTAAAAAATAAATGAAGTCCACTTACCAGGCAGTGATAGCAACAAATAAACACACACACACACACACACACACACACACACACACAAGCTTTCCCAGCCTAGCTACTTCGTCAGGCAGAAGGGAAGGAGAGGGAAAAGGAAATGATGAGGGTTTTAAGGGAATGGGTAAGGAGTCATTCCAATCCCGGGACAGGAAAGACTTACCTTGGGGGGGAAAAAAGAGGATAAACAAATACACACACACCCACACATTTACACAGACGCAAGTACACTTAGACAGACATACTGTAGAACTGTAGAAAGCAAAGAAGTTAGAGGTTAGACAGAGATGCCACTTGAGGCCGAGGCTCTGTCCTGAGAACCGAGGCAAAGATGTTAAGATGGTGGGTGTGAATGCGAATTTAGCGGTGAGCAACGGGAAGAGAGAATATGCTGAAGGGCTAGTTCCCATCTCTGGAGTTCTGAAGGATTGGTGCCTCAAATGGCATCTCTGTCTAACTTCTTTGCTTTCTACAGTATGTCTGCCTAAGTGTACTTGCGTCTGTGTAAATGTGTGGGTGTGTGTGTATTTGTTTACCCTCTTTTTTCCCCCCAAGGTAAGTCTTTCCTGTCCCGGGATTGGAATGACTCCTTACCCACTCCCTTAAAACCCTCATCATTTCCTTTTCCCTCTCCTTCCCTTCTGACGAAGCAGATAGGCTGCAAAAGCTTGTATGTGTGTGTGAGTGTCTGTGTGTTTATTTGTTGCTATCACTGCCTGTGCTCCTTCGCCTGGTAAGTGGACTTCATTTATTTTTTACGTATATTTTTCCTGTTAGGAATTTTTCCTCTATAATATAACGAAAATTATAGAGGGAAACTTTCCCGGTGGGATAAACAAAAATAAAAATAGAAAAGAGATGACTAACCAAAAGAACCGGCTCGTCGAGAGAAACAAATAAAATCACACACAAACACACATACAAGCTTTCGCCACCACTGGCAGCTTCTTCAAGAAAAAGAGGAAAAAGGGGAGGAAAAGGGTAGGATATGGGTTTTAAGGAAGTGGAAAAGGAGTCATTCTAATCCCAGGAGTGGAAGGACTTACCTTAGGGGAAAAAAAGGAAGGTAAACAAATACACACACACACACACACTCAGACATATCGAAACACAAACACACCTAGACAGACATTTGTGAAAAGCAAAGAAGGTGGACAGAGATACCAATTGAGGCAGAGGCTCTGTCCACAGAACCAAGGCAAAGATGCTAAAGATAGTGGGCGGGAATATGAGTTAGCGGAGATTGAGACCAGGTGGGCAACGGGAGGAGAGAATAAGCTGAAGCGCAAGTTCCCATCTCCAGAGTTCTGAAAGGTTGGTGTCGGTGGGATGTAACCAGATAACCCGGATGGTGTAACACTGCGCCAAGATGTGCTGGCCGTGCACCAAGGCATGTTTAGCCACAGGGTGATCCTCATTACCAACAAACACTGTCTGCCTGTGACCGTTCATGCGAATGGACAGTTTGTTGCTGGTCATTCCCACATAGAACGCTTCACAGTGCAGGCATGTTAGTTGGTAAATCACGTGGGTGCTATCGCAAGTGGCTCTGCCCTTAATCGTGTACACCTTCCGGGTTACTGGACTGGAGTAAGTGGTGGTGGAAGGGTGCATAGGGCAGGTTTTACAACAGGGGCGGTTGCATGGGTAGGAGCCAGAGGGTAGGGAAGGTGGTTTGGGGGTTTCATAGGGATGGACTAGGAGGTTACGAAGGTTAGGTGGGCGGCGGAAAGACACTCTCGGAGGAGTGGGGAGGATGTCATTAAGGATGGATCTCATTTCGGGGCAGGATTTAAGAAAGTCGTATCCCTGCTGGAGAGCCACATTCAGAGTCCGCTCCAGTCCCGGAAAGTATCCAGTGACAAAAGGGGCACTTCTGGAATTCTTCGGTGGAAGGTTCTGGATTTGGAGGAATGAGGAGGTGGCTCTGGTAATTTGCTTCTGAACCAGATCAGGAGGATAGCTGCGGGATGTGAAAGCTGTTATTAGGTTATTGGTGCACTGGTTCAGGGATTTGGGACTGGAGCAGACTCTTTTGCCACGAAGACCTAAGCTGTAGGGAAGGGAACGTTTGATATGGAATGGATGGCAGCTGTCATAATGGAGGTACTGTTGTTTGTTGGTAGGTTTGATGTGGACGGATGTGTGAAGTTGGCCGTTGGACAGATGGAGGTCGACATTAAGGAAAGTGGCATGGGTTTTGGAGTAGGACCAGGTGAATTTGATGGGACCAAAGGAGTTGAGGTTGGAGAGAATATTCTGGAGTTCTTCTTCACTGTTGGTCCAGATCATGAAGATGTCATCAATGAATCTGTACCAAACTTTGGGTTGACAGGCTTGGGTTTCCTCTAAGCGTCCCATAAATAAGTTTGCATACGAGGGGGCCATCCTGGTTCCCATGGCTGTTCCCTTTAGTTGTTGGTATGTCCGGCCCTCAAAGGTGAAGAAGTTGTGGGTTAGGATGAAGCTGGTTAGGGTATTAAGGAAAGAGGTTTTAGGTAGGGAAGTGGGTGGTCGGCGTGAAAGGAAATACTCCATCGCAGCGAGGCCCTGGGCATGTGGGATATTTGTGTATAAGGAGGTGGCATCAATGGTTACAAGGATGGTTTCAGGAGGTAACAGGCTGGGTAAGGATTTCAGGCGATCGAGGAAGTGGTTGGTGTCTTTGATGAAGGATGGGAGACTGCACATGATGGGTTGAAGGTGTTGGTCTATGTAGGCAGAGATTCGTTCTGTGGGGGCTTGGTAACCGGCCACAATTGGCCGGCCTGGATGATTAGGTTTGTGAATCTTAGGAAGTAGGTAGAAGGTAGGGGTGCGAGGTGTCAGTGGGGTCATGAGTTTAATGGACTCGGGTGAAAGGTTTTGTAGGGGGCCTAAGGATCTGAGAATTCCCTGAATCTCTGCCTGGACATCAGGTATGGGGTCTTCTTGACAGACTTTGTAGGTAGTATTGTCTGAAAGCTGGCGCAGTCCCTCAGCCACATACTCCCGCCGATCAAGTACCACGGTCGTGGATCCCTTGTCGGCAGGAGAATGACGATGGAATGGTCAGCCTTCAGATCACGGATAGCTCGGGATTCAGCTGCGGTAATGTTGGGAGTAGGATTAAGGTTTTTCAGGAAGGACTGAGAGGCAAGGTTGGAAGTAAGGAATTCCTGGAAGGTTTGA
This sequence comes from Locusta migratoria, assembly GCA_026315105.1. NCBI lineage: Eukaryota > Metazoa > Arthropoda > Insecta > Orthoptera > Acrididae > Locusta > Locusta migratoria. Next base: position 68,421,763 of record CM048750.1, on the reverse strand, counting down.
AGGGGGTGATTTTGAGGGAGAGCGGGTGGGTCTCGCTGTGATGGAGGACGGAACTGTTCCAGGCAGGGTTCAATTTGAGTGATGTCTTGGGGAACTGGATCATCAGGAGTAGGATTATTTTTCTTCGTGGCAAAGTGATATCTCCAGCCAAGGCTACGAGTATAGGAAAGTAGGTCTTTGACAAGGGCTGTTTGGTTGAATTTGGGAGTGGGACTAAAGGTGAGGCCTTTGGTTAGGACGGAGGTTTCAGATCCTTAGGCCCCCTGCAAAACCTTTCACCCGAGTCCATTAAACTCATGACCCCACTGACACCTCGCACCCCTACCTTCTACCTACTTCCTAAGATTCACAAACCTAATCATCCAGGCCGGCCAATTGTGGCCGGTTACCAAGCCCCCACAGAACGAATCTCTGCCTACATAGACCAACACCTTCAACCCATCATGTGCAGTCTCCCACCAACCACTTCCTCGATCGCCTGAAATCCTTACCCAGCCTGTTACCTCCTGAAACCATCCTTGTAACCATTGATGCCACCTCCTTATACACAAATATCCCACATGCCCAGGGCCTCGCTGCGATGGAGTATTTCCTTTCACGCCGACCACCCACTTCCCTACCTAAAACCTCTTTCCTTAATACCCTAACCAGCTTCGTCCTAACCCACAACTTCTTCACCTTTGAGGGCCGGACACACCAACAACTAAAGGGAACAGCCATGGGAACTAGGATGGCCCCCTCGTATGCAAACTTATTTATGGGACGCTTAGAGGAAGCCTTCCTGGAAACCCAAGCCTGTCAACCCAAAGTTTGGTACAGATTCATTGATGACATCTTCATGATCTGGACCAACAGTGAAGAAGAACTCCAGAATTTTCTCTCCAACCTCAACTCCTTTGGTCCCATCAAATTCACCTGGTCCTACTCCAAAACCCATGCCACTTTCCTTAATGTCGACCTCCATCTGTCCAACGGCCAACTTCACACATCCGTCCACATCAAACCTACCAACAAACAACAGTACCTCCATTATGACAGCTGCCATCCATTCCATATCAAACGTTCCCTTCCCTACAGCTTAGGTCTTCGTGGCAAAAGAGTCTGCTTTCTACAGTTCTACAGAATGTCTGCCTAAGTGTACTTGCGTCTGTGTAAATGTGTGGGTGTGTGTGTTTTTGTTTACCCTCTTTTTTTCCCCCCAAGGTAAGTCTTTCCTGTCCCGGGATTGGAATGACTCCTTATCCACTCCCTTGAAACATCATTTCCTTTTCCCTCTCCTTCCCTTCTGCCTGACGAAGCAGCTAGGCTGCGAAAGCTTGTATGTGTGTTTGTGTGTGATTTTATTTATTTTATTTGTTTCTATCGACGAGCCGGTCCTTTTGGTAAGTCATCTGTTTTTTATATATATAAACACACATTGGATGACTTACCCAAAGCACAGGCCCGTTATAAATTTATCCTACCAGGAAAGTTTCCTTTTATAATTTATATATAAAAGGGCATGAAAGGAATGCAGACATTGGAAAGGGAGTAAGACAGGGTTGCAGTCTTTCCTCAATGTTGTCTGTACATTGGGCAAGCAGTGAAGGAATCCAAGGAGAAATTTGGAGAGGGAAAAGTTCAAGGAGAAGAAATAAAAATATTGCGGTTTGTTGATGACATGGTAATCTTGTCAGAGACTGCAGACGACCTGGAAGAGCAATTGAATAGAATGGACAGTGTCTTGAAAGGAAAATATTCGATGAACATTAACAAGAGTAAAACAAGGATAATGGAATGTAGCGTCAGAAAGTCAGGCGATGCTGAAGGAATTAGATTAGGTAATGAGACAATAAAAGTAGTACATGAGTTTTGTTATTTGGGCAGCAAGATAACTTCTGAAGGCTGAAGTAAAGAAGATATAAAATGCCGAATGGCTATGGGAAGAAAAGTGTTTCTAAAGAAGAGAAACTTGTTAACATCTAATATTAATTTAAATGTTTGGAAGTCCTTTCTGAAAGCATTTGTCTGGAGTTTAGCATTGTACGGGAGTGAAATGTGGATGATAAGGAGTTCGCAGAAAAAGATGATAAAAGCTTTTGAAATGTGGTGCTACAGACGAATGATGATGATTAGATGGGTAGATTACATAACTTATGAGGAGGTACTTAACCGAATCGGGGAGAAAAGGAGTTTCTGGAATATCCTGACTAAGAGAAGCAATAGATTGGTAGGGCACATTCTGAGACATCAAAGCATTGTCAACTTAGCATTATCTCTGACTTTCAAAACCCTCTAACACCATCCTCACGACCTAGGTCCTAAATTACCTTTTCCTTTCTTCTCCATTCCTTTTTGCTTCTGTTTCTCCCTCCTCTCCACCTAAAGAAGGAACACAGTTCTGAAAGCTTGTTTAATTTCGTCCTTTTTCCTCTGTATAACTATCAGTGGTACAGCTAAAAGATAAGTACTGGCCAGCCAATCTATCTCTTTTGAAAATTAATCAACTTAGCATTAGAAGGAAGAGTGTGGGGTAAAACTCCGAGGAAGACTGAGGGACGAATTCAGTAAGCAGATTCAAAGGATGTAGGTTGCCAAAAGTATTCTCAAATGACGAGACTTGCACAGGTCAGGGTAGCATGGAGAGCTGCATCAAACCAGCCTGCGGACTGAAGACCACAACAACAACCATGATGAGAAGTTCAAATACGCAACACAACTGTGTTGCAGGTGAGCAACTTCTGCACTACCAGTTTGGCACTGAAACGGAAGTCGACAGGCTATCCCAGATGCCAGACAATATCAATAGAGTAAGTCAAGCTGTGGAAGCCAGTCCTCGGCAGCTGACCTACTTACAAGCTACTGCTTTGCACAGAAGTCTGACAAATTTTGTAGTTCAACCCTCATTTCCATCCATACAAAATGGCTACTGTTCAGCAAAGAAAGTCCAATGACTACATAAAGCAAAAAGCATTTTGGAAGCAAATGATGGACAGTTATGTAAACAAACAGAACTTTGTTATTGGTCAGCTACAAATCCTGAAGAACTGCATTAATAACCTTAGCATAGTCTTTCCCACTGTTTAGTGTGACAAATATGTAAGATTGGGCCATACTTCTTTGAAGAGGTTGGTCGAACTGCTACGGTCACTTCAGTGTTATCTGTTGATGTTACAAAACTTCCTGATCCCTGAATGTTGGACAAAATGCTTAGTGCACAGCAGGATAAGGAAACTGCCCATACAGCAAATGAAGCACTCCTTGAAAACTAAGTCTCATGGCTGACTAATCTCTTGTTTTCGGGCTGGTACACAGCAAGCACACTCCCCTGATCTAAGTGTTTGAGTAGACTCTTGATTTTATGAAAAATCACAAACATGGACAGGAAATTAGCAGTGGTAAAAAGTTCCTTTCCGTATATGCTAAAGGCCTCATAAAAGCCTTCACAAATGGAGATTACCCTCCTGACTTAGTCCACAAACAGATTTCCCGTGACATATCCTCACACACCACCAATCCTCCACCTCCGCCTCCCCCCCCCAATTACCAGTCACAAAGCAGTGTGCTTCTTGTCATCCAATATCATCCTGGACCAGAACAATTAAATCACATACTTTGTCACAGCCTTAATTGCATATCTATAATCGTGCCCTGAAATGAGAGACATACTACCTAAAATGTTTCCGACCCCTACTAAAGAAGCATTCCATCTCCCACCCAACCTCCATAACATGTTAGTCCCTCCATATACTAAACCTACTCCCAACCCCTTACTATAGGGATCATATTCCTATGGAATACCCGGATGTAAAACCTGCCCAATCCACCCAACTCAGCACGTCATATTCCAGTCCTGTCACAGGCTTATCCTACCCTATCAGATGTCGGAACATCTATGAAAGCAGAAATATAATTTACCAACTCTATTGCAATCATTACACAACGTCTTATATTGGTATGACAATGAACCAGTTGTCCATCAGGATGAATGGCCACTGCTAAGGGGACTGATGACCTAGATGTTTAGTATTCTCAAAATAACAACAATCACCGCCACTCAATGGCACAGCATGCCATTTCAACGACTTCTTCACTACCATAGCCATCTGGATCCTCCCCTTCACCACCAGCTCTTCTAAAGTGCACAGATGAAAGTTGTCCCTTTAACACCTTGTATCGGCCAGCAACCATTCTGACCTCAACCTAAGATTACATACCATCCATACATCCTACACTTAACACCCCTCCCCCTTTTCTCATACACTATCCTGTATCACTCTTCCTTCCAACAGTGCTCATCTCCTTAATTTTTTTTTTTTTACTTTTTTCCTTATTTGTATCATTTCAAATCCCCCTTCATTCCTCTACCTCTCCTTTTTATTCTCTGCTGCCCCTTTTCATCACTTTATTCAATGCTGCATCTCCAATTCTCACCTATCAGAGCCCTTACAATCCATCGTGCAACGCCACACTTTCCGCCTCCACCCTTATCCGGCACCCCCCCCCTCCCCCACCTAACACAACTTGAAGATGCAAGTGGTGCTGGAACATCCGGAGACAGTGGGTGTGGGTATAGTATAGTTGTCAGAATGATTGTGTGGATGTGTGTGTTTCTTTTTCTAATGAAGTCAATGGCAGAAAATTAAGCTGTGTGTATGTAAATCATCCCTAATCAGAAAAATATTTGTAACAAAATAAAGAAGGTTTAACTTACCAGGTGAAAAGGCACCAGTCTGTTGATACACACATAAATAAAAACGTGTGTGTGTGTGTGTGTGTGTGTGTGTGTGTGTGTGTGAACAAACCAGAGCCTTTTCACCTGGTAAGTTAAGGCTTTATTTTTTATAAATAAATAGTTTTTTTAGATAGCATTCTTGAGATAAATTATGGATATATGCATAATTGAAACTGCAAAGTTTTTGAATACAGCCTTGATTAATGTCAATCAAAACATAAAACATTTAGTGACATATGTGATAAGTATACTTGTGGTAAGGGCAAAATATTTGTCACAGGCATAATGTAAGACACTCTGTGGCAAACACTAGTTAAAAATGGCAAAATTTTCCATCACAGGCAAAATTAACTGTGATTTGCTACGTTTAGCATATACATATTGTTAGTGAGTAAATGGTGACTAAAATAGTTTCACGACCTCAGAAATCAGAACCCCTGCAGTATGCAGGTTATGTTAGTCAAAACTATAACTAGACTGCAGACTGGATATTGTGCATATTTTACTTGTGTATGTATGGTAACTTAGAACCTTTGAATCTCGACAATGAATAATATTACTATATGGGAAAACATAACAACACAACATAAAAATTTTGATGATCTTTCAGAAATAGAAACGGTAGGTGTGCCCACCCACCCAACATATATTTGATAGCCAAAGAATGAGGATATTTTTCCATAGTATTGTGACGACGGATACAAATTTTCGAAAAAGGAAAACATTTTCTAGATATCATTGTAAAAACATACAAATAACATTTGAGTCATTTGCTACTCCCCGAAGTATGCAAAATAGCCATTTCCACATGTGGCCTTTTCAGACATACTATTCCTACACGCTATCACACAGGGATTGAATCTCAACTTTTTTGCCGAGTAGATTTTTTCAAATCAAATGTTATGTTTTACAGCAGCCCGAACTTCTTTCAGCACAATTCTCAGTTTGGGTACCCAAACATCACAGATTTTTAGGTTTAACTTGGTAACAAATGAAGATTTTTTTAAATGAAAAAAATTCGCCCACTTTTGAAGATAAATCTCAGCAGGATGTATTATTAAAATCTGAGCAATTTGCTGTTGTTAGTTATTTGGGTATCTGCAACAGTGCAATAATCTAAAAATCAGGTTTTGTGATTTTGTGCAAAAGTAAAAGTCTGAACCTCTGGTTCTCAGTAACGAATATCGAAATTACTTAACAAGTAGTTTGAAAATATAATGTTAAGAGCATGTGGTAAAAATTACAATGATTTGCAATGAATAGAAAGCGTTAAAGTGGTCAGGAACAGTCCGCAAATAAAAATGGTATGTTTATAAGCTGTATAAAAAGCCCACTGTAGACCACACGAAATGTACAAAAATCAACAGATTTGCTCTATTTGGATGGGCTCCAGAAGGTTAGTAATATTTAAATTTTGACCTTAGCTACAGTATCCCCCATTCTTCAAATGTATATACAAACGATTACTAGGCCAAGGGCTACCCAAAATACTTCATCCCTTATATCTGTGACGAATAGAACCTGAGATAAAGGCCCCTGAAGAATCACAATTACATACAGAGCATTTTGGAACATATGTGACTAGTAATTCTGCTCATAACACACATACAACCTGTACATGTATCACAAAGTTATCCACAAAATTACATCTTTGTACAGCATACAGTTCAGAAAGTAAAGAAAAGGTAAAGCAGTCAACAATCCGAAGCATGGTTTGAACACCGTGCAGTGCTTTACTAGGCATGGTCCTGTTTGGAGGTGGTATGCATTGTCTTCCTCCAACCTTTAAACTGACTTACCCAGCCAGTAATAGGGGGACCTACAGTTTAACACTTTCACTGCAGCTGACGCTATCCTACAGTGAGTGTCAGCCGCAGCGAAAGCGTTAATGTGGGTTCCGAACCACGGTGCTACTCGATATTTTTCACATCAGCAACACTGCCAGAGGTGAAAGAAGTGGAAAGTGACAAATAAAAATCCTAGGACCTGGAGGGGATCGAACCTGCATCCTTTAGATTTGTAGTCTGGCACTCTTCCAATGTGCTATCAAGCCACACTTATGATGCCATAAATAATGAGATGAGTGAAATCACATTTTATCTTAAAATGAAACAAATTATTGTTTTCCTATTAGGCTATATTCTTCTCGTGTTCCATAAACTTATATATAACACTTGTGCACTTGGCAATAATTTTTAAGCACGATTTCTAATCAGTCCAATATTTTTTCTCGGACATTTAAAGGTAAATATTTAACATATTTATTCATCTGTAAAGGAATCGAGACATTGAAAACTGTTTTATAGGTTATGTCGAAGTGTGTGATTCTTTACACAGTCAGTGTTTTACTGGTGCCAATCTTTAGCATAGCTCAAAGCCCAAGTTGAAGGGTAGCACTGATTACTAGATAGGACGGCTGATTAATCTGATTATGTGATACTACCTATTATTTTGATTATGGAAAAAATATTTTACACATAAGATTCCAATGAGCAGTTTATATCCACATTTGAACAATGTATTGGTGAAAGCTAACTGGAAATTTGCAATTTAAATTATACTAATAATGCATATCTAAAGATGTTTCTTCTATATTAAATGTGACAAACAACACTGTAGCAACCTTCAACAGCTGTTCGTGCTCCGAGAATCAAATCGTCTCCCCGCCTGTGTGTTATCTGTAAAACAAAATGAAGCCTAGTTATTACTATGGTATTTATTACTACTACTACTATTAAATCTAAAAGTTTTATGGCAGAGATTAATTCCCTATTCTTCTAAACAAATTAGTAAATAAATTGAGTCAATTGAAGACTGGACTACAATCAGTCAGCTTTGACCTATGACATCAGCATTGGCTTATATGACTAGAAACAATGAATTTTCTTTCTGTTAGGAATACAAACTGATCAATTTACGTCCACACATCTACCTACCCAAGCCCAAAGATTTAATTAAAAATACTGATTACTTGAAACGTTGATCATTTGTAATGGAAACTTCTTGGCAGAAGTTTCAAAGTATAGTTTCTTTGTGCATACTGTGTTTCACTATGTTGCTTTCCCCATTTTTTCCCTTTTAGTTTGTCTCCATCAAGGACATTCATATGTCAAAGCCACTGGATGGTATACCAGTCTTCAATTATGCCAATAAATCTTCACAACTATTCTTTGTATTAACATAAAACTGTATGATTAATATATGCAATTCATTTTTTAAACTATCCCCAATTTTACAAAACAAATACAAAATAGGATTACAGTGCAGTTTATGAGTCCGAGACTGGTGCATGACATGTAGATGTTGGCAACAGCACAATGGATGACATTCAGTATTGCAAATATAAGCAAAAGCAAAGCAACAAACTATTTTCCAATTTTAAACTGTTTTGTATTTATTAGTCCAGCCAAAACATTCAGTATGGTACAGACTTTACAAGTGCTATTGGTTAAGTCAAAATTACATAACACAGAGTGTACAATGAAGGGAAACATTGTTCACAGTAGTTGGTTTGTCTACAATTTAATAAAAATAACAGCTTTGGAAAATTTTGAAATTTTTGTATTGAATACAAATTGTGCTTTATTAGCAACTTTGTTACTTTGCTCTCAATCTTTTTTGTAACTACCAAACAAACTTTTATACCTTTTTTAGGCATAAATTCACTTGGTGTGCCATATTGTGGCGACACTGAAAATGGCTGCTGCATGTGACATTAGTCAATCATGTGATGGTAATGAAAATGGGCATAATTGAAGACTGTGATACAACCCATCGACTTTGACAGATATACCAACTAGCAAAACAAACACTATCAATGAATATGAAGATTTGGGATAACATCATAATTATGTATGGTAGATAATAAATGATATCTGATTATCCTCAAATTACAGATTATGACAGAGTACCATTGATTACAGGCCACAGCCCAAAACTTCACGGCTTCAGTACTCACATCCTGAGGGAGGAAAAAAAAATACCCCCCCTTTCAACCTATACCTACCTACATAACCCCCAGAGAAAAGCTACAGATCACATTTTAAACACAAAACCGTAATCTATAATCTATGTTCTGCTTGTAAACAAACTATTGTCTTTCAATCAGATACAACGACATTTGTCAATGCCGATCGGTATACTTCCTTGATCATATGATTGATTGTAGAATAAAGGCCAAACGGCTTTACAAGATTGTTTATTTTATGGCCAAAAATCATCAGTCATGTACAAACAATACTGCAGTTCAAGAAAACAGTCCTTAGTAGGCCTGCAGCATTTGCAAAGCATCTATCAGATCAGAGTTTAAATAAACAGAAAAATTATGAAATGTTTGCTTAGAGATGAAAAGAAAACTAACAATGTAATCTGTAAAATTGTACCACTATACCAGCTAATGGCACACTAATAAATGTGGTTAATATTTTGAAAAGTAACAATCTACCACCAGAATTTTATACTCCTATTGGAAAATAAGCAATGGTTTTCTTTACGGTAACTTCAAGAAAATGAATTACTTCAACCATTATGACTGAATGGATAGCTAATATATGTAGATGATCTTGGTTACTGAATGAGACTTCAGTTAGTATTTATCTTTATGAACACAAGATTTCATCGGGTTATCATTTTGTTTAGAATTCTTTTCAGGGCTATAAACAATGTCCGTTAAGCAATCTTTAAATGCAAAAAAAATAGACTACACCATCCCCTAACACCGAAATAGATTAATACGATGCCCACAACCCCCCCCCCCCCCCCCTCCCTCTCTCTTCTTTCCGTTTAACAACTATCTCTCAGTATATTTACTTCATCCCGTCCCGAAACTTTCAGGTGTGTGTGTGTGTGTGTGTGTGTGTGTGTGTGTGCTCTCTCTCTATTTTCAGGAATAAACTCTTTACTTAGCATAGAACACACAAAAGCAAGAACTCAGGATTGGTGCGACTCCGAAGATACATCATCAACACTGTTGTCAATCACAGACAGTTCATCAGAAATATCGCATTCAAGGTCAATGCATCTGCTTCTTTTATATCAGGTGAAGGTGATCTATCACGCAGGCATTTTCTCCAATTTTACAGATTTGTTTCTACTCCAATGACGTCTTGTATGCTGCTTCTTGTTTTACTCGATACTAAGTTGTTAGGCCTAATTTGAGGTTACATTCGTCTGCGAGTGAAATTCATTGTTTTAATGCATTTCGCGATATTAACTACTCATCGGACACAAGATATAATCTTTCTGATCTAGTAACAAGAATGTATATGAAAATAATACAAAGTCGGTCGCTCGGACTGAAATGCAGTTAGGCCTATTCCCCTTGTGTAACCATAACACAAAGAGGTATTATTTATAATTCTGCGCAGCGTATTGATTTTGTAACAGTTATTCGTAATTGCCTTCGTACGGTCTAAAAGTTCACTCCGAATGATCTGTAAGAAATACTCAACAGACTGTCAGATGTGCGTTGGGACACAATGGTTGAGAGAAAACAAAAACAGTTTACAGGTAGAACCGCGTTTCCAATTATTGCCAATGAAGCTGCCGACCGTTTACTGACAGAGGGCAGCCTTAGAAACATAGAAAACGTCACTACGTTCATACAATGCTGTTTCAAAAGCTAAATACAGAATATAAGCTAAATGAACTTTCAAAGACACTGTATGACAGATGAATATTTTAACCAATCACCGAAGATTAATGTAAAAATAAAGGAATTAAATGACACTTCAATCAAAGTAACCTCTTCGAACGAATACAACCTACAATGAACTTTACTCTGCTGACAGGTACAGACAAAATAATATAACGGAACACTCCAAAGTGAAAACGGTATTCCTTTGTCATGTATTTGTGGATACAGCTTAAGAATTCGATTACGCAGAAACAAATGCACTGTATGATACATACCTTAAATAATCACATCTCCATTGTCTACGGTCAGTCGGTTTCACTTAATTATAGTACCACAAACAAACCAATAACAAAATCACAAGACGCTCTTCCAACCTTCACGATCACTGGTGCTTAGCAAACTCCGTGAATCTACAGCAATGGCTACGTTGTCTTGAACTGACGTCAGAATTCACGTCTGCAACACGTGACAGTCTGTTTGCATTGTTGTTGTGCGGGAAATTCAATACGTACTGTTTGAAGAAACGTTTCCAGTGTAGGCGAATTTTAATTACTGTGGAGTATCATAATGTACTTCCTAAAACGATGATGTCTTTTTCCTCCACAACATTACAATAAGATCAGAATATATGTGAATATTTTCAAAAAAGAAATGGACATTCGTAGGCTCGAAAGGGATATCAGCTATGTCTGCCTTGCAGGAAATACGCTTAGTTGTGAACAGCAAGTTGTTCTGTATAATTCACTTATAAACTTGCAGAATGAAAACAATTTCACAAATGTTTATTTTTGGGGAAAGATTTTTGGTACAGAATCTGATTACTTCGTAGCATATGGTTTCCGGAAAGATATCCTTAAACACAAAGTTTTCTTCTACAGGTAAGAAAAGATTCCAGTCATTTCTAATTCATAAGTACGTTAAATTTCGATATCTCCTGTAGCTATTCTCTTCCAGCACAAACTGCATTGACTGGGGTGTTTTGCCACTCTCATCCCCAGCTGTTGCAAACTTGTCTCTTATTTGCCAAGCTCCTTTTCAAGGAGATCCCTCGCTAGTCCTGAACGTCAGCAGAGAGGGCTTCGATGGGTTCGATGTTGATACGGTAAGTGAGGATCCGCTGTATGCACCACCACGACATTTCAATTGATCTGCAGGTATTAAGTGTGAAGCCTTTTAACATGTCATAATTCAATTGTGCTACGCTTCCAAAACACCGACTATTCTGATTAAATTTTTACATAAAATACCTTTGAGAATTTATGAGAGATATGTAAATGAAATTTTTTGAGTATGTTGGCGTCTATAACACCACCATGTATTTTATAACTACACATTCCAGAAATAAAGGTCACCTATGAGCAAGAAATAATACTGCAAATACGTCAGATACGTTGAGCATGAAAACCGCTAAACAATTTATAATAAGTACTCATCCACCACATCAAAATTACTTAACAATAAACATTTCATTGAAATAAAGCAAATTAACCTGAGAAATTAACGGAATAAGGCATACGTTAAAGGTTGCAGACTGATAAGTGTCAATCTAGGAAATTACCGTCAATTCTAAGTCATATGATCTAAATAAATTACATCATTTATTAACAATCTTTATCTAAGTAAACAGATTTGACAAGTGTCATTAATCATGAATGCAACTTTTGCTTTATTATATACATGGACCTAAAATGAATTTTACACCTGACTGTTACAGTGTTCTTCGCTTCCATAAATGATGTGCCCAGAAATGAAACCATAAAACTTAGAAACTCCCTTAGTGAAACATTGCATCATTTAAGAAACACAATATCCTGGTTTTTTCAGTACGTCACTGGCATGACCCACCCATGTGGTAAACGAAATGATGTATTTCGCTTGGGGGGGGGGGGGTATATATAACTGTAGTCTGGTACTGTGTCAATGCAGAGGCAAGAAAAGCTAATGAAGCTATGTCTAAAATTTGTAAGGAACATACTAATGTATTAGATTAGGAAGCAGATTCCGCACAAAACATGGACTACATCTGAACAGTCTTGGTAAGAAGTGTGTAAGTGGAATTGATAATTTGGTCGCTTGGGAATCGAATTCGGTACGCTGTATATCGATCGAGTTGTCAGATCGATATATCGAAGAATGGACGGACGCGCGATGTATGAAACATTTGATGGGTCCTGACATGTCGTTTCAGTTCGCTGTGTGAATGTAGTGCATGTTTTGTTATGAGTAGATTTTGTCAACTAGGTGACGTATTTCTAAATTATCTGTATACTGGAGTAAGCGGTGTTTCATTTTGTGTGTGTGAACTGTTCCACTGACGATTACAGTTAATTTGCTGAGCGGAGTAGATTGACAACCGTACCGTAGAGCAGGAACAGCATTTTACTTCATAGTCGGCATGAAAAAGTAATCTCGTCACAGTATACGATTCTGTCTGCAGCATCTGAACACTCGACACTAGGTCGCGACACGAATTGTAAACTTTTAGGGGATTAATTTTTCGTGCCGACCCGAACTAAATACACTCCTGACTATTAAAATTGCTACACCACGAAGATGACATGCTACAGACGCGAAATTTAACCGACAGGAAGAAGATGCTGTGATATGCAAATGATTAGCTTTTCAGAGTTCTCATACACAAACAGCAATTGACCGGCGTTGCCTGGTGAAACGTTGTTGTGATGCCTCGTGTAAGGAGGAGTAATGCGTATCATCAGGTTTCCGGCTTTGATAATTGTCGTAGCCTATCGCGATTTCGGTTTATCGTATCGCGACATTGCTGCTCGCGTTGGTCGCGATTCAATGACTTAGCAGAATATGGAATCGATGGGTTCAGGAGGGCAATACGGAACGCCGTGCTGGATCCCAACGGCCTCGTACGTGGCCCCCACATTCGATTGCAGTCCCTGGACCCAGAATCAGAGACGGGCCCTTCCCCCGCTGTCTTTTTTTTTTTATTGCTGTGTGCAGTAGTTTGTAATTGCAAGTTTATATCTTAATCATGCCCTTTATAGAATGTACTTGAAATTGGTATAACAAGGTATAAATTTGACGCGGTAACATTTATAAAATTATTTTACTTAAAATTGAGACTTTACTTACCATGTCCTCAGCAGGCCTGTAGTCAGAATTTGGTTTCGTGGTGGGATGGGGTGGGGGAAGATAGGCCAATTATGACTTATATTCTTACTTGTGAAGCTTCACAATATTAGTCGAACTAAAGGCGCGGATGTATTTCAATAGAGACAATGTTAATTTTTATTCAAAACAAATCTCAAAGGAGCAACTTCAGCATAATTTTGAATTACTTTATCAGAAATTAGGTGAATAGTGAGGCTTTTGGGGGGAGGGGAGGGGTTTGATCCCCCTCACCCCCCCCCCTCCCTGGTTGCGGCCTTGGGCCACAGTAAGGTCTAGTTTAGCTTAACTGAACACTTGTTCGTATTTCTGGCAGACGCTGCACCAGGTAAGGCGGAATTGCTCTAAACACATGAAAATTTCATCTTTGCAGGAAGTTGGCGAAAAGAAAAAATCCATCACTACATTACACTGAAAACTGCTCCATCAATTCATTTTCAGGCCACACCAGAAATAACGTCAAACTGCTGCACCTAAGCGGTATGACAACCAGACTAAAATGGGCAAAGGAATTAATTATATCATGTTTTTATAGCTTCTATCTAGTCTACTTGGCATTTAATACTAGGAAGATCGCATGCAAGCTATTAAGTATTGAAACCTCTAGGATCAAATTCGCCCCATGCAATTTTTTTGCTTATATGGCCAGATTGTGAAAGATAATTCAGTGTAACCATCATAAGTAATTTTATTGATTTGTAACAATGGAAGGTCCTGATTGGAATGTTGATAATTTGAGGATAGCTAGCAACTCACCATAAAGATGATCGCTGAGCTGCCAACAAATATTCACATTCATACAACTTGTAAATTTTTGGCCATGATCTTCATCAGAAAAGATCACACACAGTCAATCACACAGTCATAACTCATCCATATATGACCGCCGTCCCCAGCTGCCCTACCGCAATCAGTGCTGGAATGTATGGCATTACTGTCGCATATTGAAACAATAAGGAGACAACAGTTGCTTTTATTTCATACACAGTATTACAAGGAAACGTGCCGAAAATACAGAGAAACGCTATGACGGGCCAAATTGGCCCTGCGGTCCTAGGTAGTAATCTTAATATTTAGGAATACACACATAAATAACAACCAATTGCAATAACTGAGAGCATTAATCGAAGTAATCGTTTAAGATAAGCGCTTTATCATAAATATCTTTTACAATTTCGTTGGATGAAAAATATTAAACATGTTTTTCTAGTTTGTTCTTAATTTCAGTAGTCGAAAAAACTGAATCATTTAGGGCTAGGCTCGGGCCCCCTTCAGCACCGGGCCCTGGACCCATGGGTCCACCCAACCCCACCCTTGTGGGGGCCATGGCCTCGTATCACTAGCATCGAGATGACAGGTATCTTATCCGCATAGCTGTAACGGATCGTGCAGCCACGTCTCGATCCCTGAGTCAATAGATGGGAACGGTTGCAAGACAACAATCATCTGCACGAACACTTCGACGACGTTTACAGCTGCATGGACTATCAGCTTGGAGACCATGGCTGCAGTTACCCTTGACGCTGCACAGAGAGGAGCGCCTACGATGGTGTACGCAACGACGAACATGGGTGCACGAATGGCAAAATGTAATTTTTTCGGATGAATCCAGATTCTGTTTACAGTATCATGATGGTAGCATACGTGTTTGGTGACATCGCGGTGAAGGGTGAACGCACATTGGAAGCATGTATTCGTCATCGCAATACTGGCATATCACCTGGCGTGATGGTATGGGGTGCCATTGGTTACACGTCTCAGTCACCTCTTGTCCGCATTGACGGCACTTTGAACAGTGGCCGTTACATTTCAGATGTGTTACGACCCATGGCTCTACCCTTCATTCGATCTCTGTGAAACCCCACATTTCAGCAGGATAAAGCATAACAGCATGTTGCAGGTCCTGTACGGGCCTTTATGGATACGGAAAATGTTTGACTGCTGCCCTGGCCAGCACATTCTCCAGATCTCTCACCAATGGGCATCTGTACCTGTACACGCCATCCAAGCTCTGTTTGAATCAATGCCCAGACGCATCAAGGCCGTTATTACGGCCAGGTGCTTGTTCTGGGTACTGATTTCTCAGGATCTATGCACCCAAATTGCGTGAAAATGTAATCCCATGTCAGTTCTAGTATAATATATTTGTCCAATGAATGCTCGTTTATCATCTGCATTTCTTCTTGGTGCAGAAATTTTAATGGCCAGTAGTGTAATTAATACTGTTCCTGCTCTATGATTGACAGGTTCTCGATGTTCCCTTGTCCGCTCAATAAATTAACTGTAATCGTCTTCGAAACAATTCACAATGAAACATGGCTGCTGCTCTAGCTGCGAGAGCGATCTAGCAGGTAGATCGATATATAGCGTTCCGAATTCGATTACCAAGCGTTCTACCAAATCACTGTGGAAATTTCTAAAATAGTAGCATTGTATCCAAACAGTGAACTGAAAGCCGGATTAAAGGACCAGTGAAACGTGAGTCTGTGACTGAGTCTGGACAACTTCAGGCTTGGTTGCTTCCTAATGAAGCAAACTAAAATACTTGACTTTCATAGACAAAGTGTAAGAACAGAAGTTTCATCATCTTTGTTGCATAGCAAAGAAATTCCTGTAGGCGAGCATACTTACTTTACTTTTTCGAGTCCACACTCTCCGTCAACCTAAATTTTTGGCCCAATATCAGGCCACATCAACTGCCACATCGCTGACCAACCATAGGTCATCGAGGGTACAGGATTGTGGGCAACTATAACATTGAAGCAAATGTGTCATATCCTGTGGTTCTCCACATTCACAAAGAAGATCCTAAGCGTCCGCTAGTCCCCACTTAGCTTTAATGATTTTCACAGGTGCAACTCCCGTTCTCATCCTATTCAGGGTTCGCCCGGTTTTCCAGTCCAGTTTGCTTCTGTAGAGCGTGCTTGTTGTTGTCATGGGTAGTTTTTAGATGGTTCAATTTGACAATCCTCAAAAAGCTTTTCCTTCATTTGAGTCTTCCTGCCGGAACTTGGGCATTGTAGAGAACGTGGCGCTCGTCGATAGTGTGCCTGAATAGCTGTGTGTACTCTGCAATTGTTCTGCGGTCTTTTGGTGAGGCAAAGCCAGATGCCTTATATAGGAGGTCAAGGAGGGTAGGTTTCATACATCCAGTGATTATCCTACACGTTTCGTTCAGGGCGATATCGATGGTTTTGGCATGTGCAGATCTATTCCACACTGGACAGACATTCTCTCCCGTTGAAAAGCATGAAGCCTGAGGCGAGCATAAATTAGAAGACACAATTGGGATGTTCTTACATATTAATGTGAGATCACTTAGGAATAAAATAAATGAACTTCATTATTGGCTGGAAAACTTAAACTGTAGTGTACTTTCGGTACTGTAATTTGGAAGAAGCGTTGTACATCGCATTGACGGCCTACTGTCGATATGTTTCTAACTCGCGAGCATCGCAGTGTAGCGTATTGAACATACGATCAACAATGTGTGGAGACTAGGCCATAGTCTAAAGCCCATTTAGTATGGGACAATTAGCCAAAAAACGGTTTAACCCAGACATCCAAAGTAAAAGTCCCCCCCTCCCAACTTTGAAATGTTCTATACAGTCCACCTATCGTTTGGTAAAAAGTTACACCCTTTTGAGCGTCAAATTTGGGGAAAGGTGGGTGAAAAGTTAGAAATTATCATATTTTATCAGTGTTTCTTAAATATTTAGGAAACTATGCGGTTTAGCTTGAAAAGTTCCAAATATAAAAATAGTCTACATTAAACTGCGAACAAAAATGGTCCAGTGCATAATTTTGCTAAAGTAAATGATTTCAGAGTTATGGAAGGTAAAATAGTATTTTTTTTTGTGGTTCATGGTGTGGGTTCCTGTAGTCATGTTCTAGTTCATGAACCATGGGCAACGTATGAGTGGTCAAGTAAGTGGTCCTGACAGTTGATATACCTGTTACTTTGGAATAAGGTTGGGCATCTTGGACATATTCTGAGTCATGGCCACCTTTGTTCTCAGATGGGAAAGACTACCAAATCCACTGGTTAGTCCCTCAACCGTTAGGGGTAAAACCCAGTGGGACCTTGGGCAAGTAAGGCTAGCAACCTGCTTCCCAGCTACTTTAATATCGTACTGGCAACAATCAGAGGAAAATGCTTCGGACCTTTGGAGGTGATGGAGTCCCACCTCTAATTGACAGACCAGGGACTCCTCCGATACGACTTGGCAAACGATCTGGAATGAGATGGGGAGCTATTAATATCTAATGGGGAACACGCTGAGAAGAAGGTGGAGCTGGCGGAGGCTTCAAGTAAGATGGGGTTAGATGTTGTAGTTGTTAGTGACATTAGAGTAACGGGAGAGAAAGAGGAGGAAGTCAGAGAATACAAGGTCTACCTGTCAGGAGTTAAAGTAGGAAGAGCACAGTGGGGTGTAGGATTTTACATCAGGAAAGCAATCGATCCCAGCATAATTGCAATAAGGTATGTAAATGAACGACTGATGTGGATAGATTTGGCCATCTCCAGTAAGAAAATTAGGATTGTGTCAGTGTATTCACCATGTGAAGGGACAGATCAAGATGAGATGGACAGATTTTACAACGCACTTAGTGATGTAGATGTTAGAGTGAAGGATAGGGAGAGTGTTTTACTCATGGGTGATTTCAACACGAGGATAGGAAATGAACAGAAGGTTATGAAAAGGTTACGGGTAAGTTTGGAGAGGATATGGAGGCCAACAGGAACGGAAAACAGCTCCTGGATTTCTGTTCCAGTATGGGCTTAGTTATCACAAACTCCTTCCTTAAGCATAAGGACATTCACCGCTATACCTGGGAAGGAAGGGGAACCAGATCTATCATTGACAGAGCACGAATTCAGGAAGACGGCAAAGACATGTATGTTTTCAGGGTTTTTTTTTTTTTTTTTTTTTTTTTTTTTTTTTTTTTTTTTTTGATGATACTGGTAATTATTAAGCTGCAGTGAATTTGGTTTTCTGAGGCCAAAAGAGCATAAAGTCAGGTCCATGTGTAGAAAGTAGTAGGGTACCAGGAGTATCAGCACAGTGAGATTCTCCCATCGACGTTATGTCATCGATGCCAGACGCTTGGCCAATTGCCAGACCGCCGATCAAAGGATGCCGCCACAGGATGATTGATAGGTCAATAGCGCACTTCCCAGAAGGACAGGATGAGTGACAGTTTACATTTAGGTCCGTTTGATTGTCATCGACACTATCAAAGGGCACCGCCACGCACTTCCGACAACAAACATAAGATGATTGACAGCCGCCACCCCATCGACATGACTGTACTCGCACCCTCAGCCACAAACCTGGCAGACGCCGCCACCCCTAATCGCTCGGCCAGTTGCCGGACAGCTACTCAAAGGACGCTGCCAGGAATGATTGACACCTACTTGTATGCCGCCCCCAGCCACGTCTCGGGCTGCCGCCGCCAACGCCACCGACAGATGCCACCCCCTCCTTACTCGCGACCGCTTCTCAAAGAACGCCGCGACCCGCCCTACCCGAGGACAGAACAAACAATACCGCGACGAGTGTCCTGACTGCATCGACATCTCTAAACAACACCGCCTCCGCCAGCCGATCCCTACACCCAGGACAGGGGCATACTGCACTCTTACGGTGACCGCGCCCCGCCTGGTCAGCAGCCAATTAAATTGCATTTTTATTAAGCGCGGCGCAGCGATTCGTACGCCAGATCTCGATTTTTTTGCATTCGCATATAAAATTTTTAATTCTGACAACCTATGTAACAATTTCCGCCGTTTATTATTCTCGGAAGAAATAAAGCTACCATAATGTTCTTCGAATTTATTTTTAGCAGGAATTTCGGTGTATTGCTAAAAAACAAATTAGAACATAAATGTTTAGTTGGTCTCTGCACAAAAAAATAATCGTATACTGCAGCTTGTAGTAAAATATTAAAACTTGTAGGCAAAATTTGCAAATAAGAATTTATCGATGCGAAATCAATCCCATCTCTCTCCATGCTCTTCGCATAGATTACAAATACAACAGCTGACAGACGTGTTTAATAATAGCGCAGGTTAGATAATAAACGGTAACGAACGCCACAAACTTACCTATCCATCTTAACATATACTCCTTCGATATACAAAACAATTCTAACCAGAGTCAAACATTTGGGCCTAACCAAAAGAAAATAAATGGTCCGTTTCGGAACTCGACCGCAACCTTAGATCTATATATGTATCTCTTCGTTTAGACGATGCAAGCAACAGCCATCGAACGGAAAGTAACGGTAACAAATGCTATAAACTTGTATGCCAACCACTCTTTCGATAAAACAACAACAACAACAGCAGCAGCAGAAGACGACATATTGTTTATACAAAAATTCCAAATAACGAAAATCGGCAATGACATTTAGGTCTAAATATACATCTGCAATCACCGTTAACAATCGTCCAGAACGCTGAGCGCTCTCTCGGCCGGCTACATAAAAGAAACATACGCTAAATGTTTAAACAAAATCTCTTAAAAACACCTAAGTTACATCTCCAAATGATCAAAACCTTCTACGCAAGACCTCTGCAGATGCACCAGTCTGACAAGGATAGCGCGCATTGCAGTTATTCAATGGAGCTGAGGCATGCCGAAATTTCCGAAATTTAACACTCCCTCTCTCTTTAGCGATCTTGCCCTGTTACGTTTCCTTCTTAGATCGAGGTATAGATGCGCCTTCCGAGAATTCGGGTAGTTTAATTTTACCTCTTATTTCCTTGCTACAGCAGTACACATCTTCGTGCGTATACCCAGCTAAGGAATCTCCATGTCCTGTTACGATGCAAACTACATTTATCTGACGCAGGTCAAACACCGATATTCCAGCGCTCCAGAAGACATTTAAACCCTATTGTGCAACGGAGAGTCGAAATAATTTACCGATTTCCGACCGTCTACACTAAAACTTCTCTTTTTTCTCGAAAGTATTGGCCTAACAACACCCTTATTCGACAATACAGCAACCACAGAATTGAGGTAGTACTTTACCTGCCCAACCGATTTTCAGAACAAGTTCGCCGACCGCGATGCCGAGGGGACTGCGGCGCGCCAGTCACTGTCTGCACGGCTACTACGGTCGGGGGTTCGAATCCCCCCATCGGGCATGGATATTTGTGTCGTCTTTAGTATAAGGTAGTTCATAAGTAGTTTCTAAGTCTAGGGACTGATGACCCCGCAGTTAAGTCCCTTAAGCTTAACAAATATTTGAACATTTTGAACAGAACAAGTTCGACATGCCCTTTACCCACAAAATTCGTACTCCAAGTTCCTTTCTTGTGCATTCCACTAATCCGAACTAAGATTTATTATTTTAATTACAAGTAGATGTCTACCGCAAATGAAGTTGCTAACCTACACACCGCAACACCTTATCCTATATAGGACATGGAGTGTTTACACTTTTTTTGTTACAGTACAACTGAGTACATGCAATTTAATGTTCGCAAACACTTATATCGCAACCAACGCCCGCATACATCGATCATAACTTGCTCTCTAACGAATCGATGGGAGTCACACACAGTACAGACACGTTTGTCTTGTGTTCCGCTAATTTAGGTCAGTACAACGATGCGAGACCAATCCCCCCGCCTGTTTAGTGTAAAAGCAGTTTTTTTTTTAAAGACGTAATCGTAGCTAGATTTCTCCACACTATCTGTTTAAACCGGGGTGGGCATATGCAATAGCATCCTTCAAAGCCTATGTCTTCGCCATATAACCCAGTTTTCGTTTACCCTTCTTCTTAGGAGTTGTGGAATAACGTAGGCGATATCTACGTCCGCGGAGAACAAAGTGCTGCAAAAAAAAAAAAAAAAAAAAAAAAAAAAAAAAAAAAAAAAAAAAAAAAAAATACAATTACAGCTCCTTGCTCAACTTTCCATGTAATATACAGTTGAAACTAAAACATAATGTCCGATAGAGCGGTCAATTTTCGGGTACTCTTAATACCCAAGTAATCAAATTGCAGAATAATTCATCTCTAAAAGCATATGTTAACCAGGAGAGACGCACAGTATAACGGCGCACTTTGTAAATACCGTATCTTCACTTTTAGAATACTTAAACAATCTTATTGCACAGATCCATCCTGGTAATGTCATCTTCTCGACCCAGTGAAAAAATATAAGTCCCAAGAATCAACTGTCTGGACGCTTTATAAAACCGATAACTTTGCTTACACTAAGGCTGCCGGCCGCGGTGGCCGAGGGGACTGAGGCGCGCCAGTAATCTTCTGCACGACCACTACGATCGGGGGTTCGAATATCCCCTCGGGCATGGATATTTGTGCCATCCTTAGCTAGTTCATAAGTAGTTTGTAAGTTTAGTGACTGATGACCCCGTAGGTAAGTCCCATAAGCTCAAACATTTGAACATTTTACACCAAGGCTCGTGATTTTTCGACAAATTTATTTTTATTCTATAATTCGACGCAAACCACGTTAAGCAGTCGTTCCATTTGGCTTGTCGCCTTCCGTAACCACGTTGCTGTTGCTCCTTCCATCTGAAAGTCATGCTCGGATACGAACGCCACTCGGTTAAAAAGAAAAATCCCTTCGAAATCTTGTGTGTGTTGTCCAAATCCAGGAGATAGAAGCCATCTACACGAAGCTGCTGCTGTAGAATAGATGATGGCACCTCCATTAAAAAACAGCGATTAGTTGCACTTTATAAGATACATACCCACAGGACGTACATATTTCCCCCCTGTATTCCAGAAATAGTAACTTCGTCTTATCTCCAGCGTTTGCAGTATCGAACTTGCTGAATTTACTACGCAGGTGGATCTACACAGCTATAACAATACCTCGCTACACACGCACTACATTGGCTACAACTAGCGCACTTTAAGTTACCAAACTATAGGAGTTTTATAAAACACGTTGATTTTCAACAAGAGAATTATGATTTACCAGAGCAGGCATATCCGCTACGTAACATAATGCACATCAGCCGTAAAGTAGACAACACTAGCATACGATTAAACAAGCGATGCTTCGACGAAAGATCACTGCAAAGTTTATTTTACAACCACCAAGGTCAGCTTCTTTAGAGCTCTACTGCAATGTGTATTTAGAGTATATCAACACGTTTTACTTAAATTCCATCCCATCTAACCTACAGCACTCTCTGTAAGCGCCAAACATTTCCAACACAGTAACAGAACTACACCTGCAGTCAACACTAACATGCAACAAATGGTTTTTACAAACAAACAAAAATTGTCCCAATTAGCATGCTGCAAGGGCTCTGTATACGTACGTAACAACCTCCAAACGCAACCCAGGCAGGGCTATCCTTACAGTCGTCACTGACCCAGTACCAACTCTAAGTCCCCCCCCCCCCCCACACACATAAACAAGTTACCACATACGGTGTTATAACCGCATCAGTTGTTGTTATGGTCTTCAGTCCGGAGACTGGTTTGATGCAGCTCTCCACCCTACTCTATCCTGAGCAAACCTTTTCATCTCCTCATAAGAACGGCAACCCATATCCACTTGAATCTGCTTACTATACGCGTCTCTTGGCCTCCCTCTGCGATTTTTACCCCACACACTTCCCTCCAATGCTAAATTTACGATTCCTCGATGTCTAAGAATGTGTCCTACCAAGCGATCCCTTCTTTTAGTTAGGGTATGCCAAAAATTCCTTTTCTCACCAATTCTGTTCAGTACCTCTTCATTAGTTATGCGATCTACCCACCTAATCTTCAGCATTCTTCTGTAGCACCACATTTCAAAAGCCTCTATTCTCTTCCTGTCCGCACTGTTTATCGTCCATGTCTCACTCCCATACAAGGCAACACTCCACACAAATGCCTTCAGAAAAGACTTCCTTACACTTAAATTAATATTCGATGTTAGCAAATTTCTCTTTTTCAAAAATGCTTTTCTTCCCATTGCCATTCTGCATTTTATATCCTCTGTACTGCGACCATCACATGTTATTTTACTACCTAAGTAACAAAACTCATCTACCACCTTCATTGTTTCGTTACCTAATCTAATTCCTTCAGCATCGCCTGATTTTCTAAGACCGCATTCCATTATTTTTGTTTTGCTCTTGTTAATGTTCATTTTGTACGCTCTCTTCAACACACTGTCCATTCCATTCAACTGCTCTTCCAGGTCCTTTGCTGTCTCTGACAGAATTACAATGTCATCAGCAAAACGCAATGTTTTTATTTCTTCCCCCTGAACTTTAATCCCTATTCCAAAATTTTCCTTGCTTTCCTTCATCGCCTGCTCAATGTACAAATTGAATAACATCGGAGAAAGGCTACAACCCTGTCTTACTCCTTTCCCAACTGATGCTTCCCTTTCATGCCCTTCGAGTCTAATAACTGCGGTCTGGCTTTTGTAGAGGTTGTAGATAACTCTCCTTTCCCTGTATTGTACCCCTGCTGACTTCAGAATTTGAAAGAGTGTAGTCCAGTCAACATTGTCAAACGCTTTCTCCAAATCTACAAAGGCTAAAAATGTAGATTTGCCTTTCCTTAATCTATCTTCTAAGATAAGACGTAAAGTGAGTATTGCCTCCCGGGTTCCTACGTTCCTCCTGAATCCAAACTGATCTTCCCCTAGGTCAGCTTCTACCAGCTTTTCCATTCTCCTGTAGATAATTCGTGTTAAAATTTTGCAACCATGACTTATCAAACGGATGGTTCTGTAATTTTCACACCTGTCTGCACCTGTTTTCTTTGGAATGGGGATTATTACATTTTTCTTAAAGTCTGAGGGCATTTCGCCTGTCTCATATATCCTACACACCAGTTCAAATAGTCTTGTCATGGCTGGCTCTCCCAGAGACTTTAGTAGCTCTGAGGGTATATCATCTACTCCTGGGGCCTTGTTCCTGCCTAGGTCTTTCAAGGCTCTGTCAAATTCATCTCTGAGTATAGTATCTTCTATTTCATCTTGATCTACTTCCTCTTCCCTTCCTACAACATCGTCTCTAAGTTCATTTCCTTTGTAGAGCTGCTCTATGTACTCTTTCCACCTTTCAGCTTTCCCTTCTTTGCTGAGAACTGGTTTCCCATCTGAGTCCTTGATATTCGTAGAATTGCTTTTCTTGTCCCCAAATGTCTCTTTGATTTTCCTGTAGGCGGTATCTACTTTTCCCCTTCTTATACATTCTTCTACAGATTTGCATTTGGCTTCTAACCACTCCTGCTTAGCCATTTTGCACTTCCTATCAATCTCATTTCTTAGTCGTCTGTACTCCATTTTGCCTGTTTCATTTACTGCATTTTTATATTTTCTCCTTTCATCAATTAAATTTAGTATCTCCTGTGTTATCCAAGGATTTTTTGCAGGTCTTGCCTTTCTACCTATTTTGTCCTCTGCTGCCTTCACTATTTCATCTCTCAATGCTACCCATTCCTCTTCTACTGTTTTATTTCCCCCTGTTTCTGTCAATTGTTGCCTAAATCTCCCTCTGAAATTCACCAGAACTTCACGTTCCTTCAATTTATCTAGGTCCCATCTCCTTATTTTCCTACCTTTCTGCAGTTTTTTCAGTTTCAGCATACAGTTCATGACTAACAAGTTATGGTCAGAGTCTATATCTGCCCCTGGGTATGTCTTGCAGTTTATAACCTGGTTCCGGAATCTATATTTTACCATTATAAAATCTATCTGATACCTTCCAGTGTCTCCTGGTCTCTTCCAAGTATACAACCTTCTTTTGTGATTCTTAAACCACGTGTTTGTTATGATTAAATTATGTTCCGTGCAAAATTCTACCAGGCGACTTCCTCTTTCATTCCTTCTGCCCAGTCCATATTCACGTACTATTTTTCCTTCTCTTCCTTTTCCTACTACCGAATTCCAGTCTCCCATCACAATTAAGTTTTCCTCTCCCTTAACGGTCTGAATAATTTCCTTTAGCTCCTCATATATTTCTTCTATAACCTCATCATCGGCATAGCTAGTTGGCATATAAACCTGTACTACTGTTGTCGGTGTTGGCTTCGTATCTATGTTGACAATGATAATGCGATCACTGTGCTGCTCATAGTAGTTTACCCGCATTCCTATTTTCTTATTCATTATCAGTCCTACTCCTGTGATACCCCCAACTGATTTTGTATTTATAATCCTGTACTCACCTGACCAGAAATCCTGTTCATCCTGCCACCGAACTTCACTAATCCCCACTATATCCAACTTCAACCTATCCATCTCTCTTTTTAAATTTTCTAATTTTCCTATTCGATTAAGGGATCTAACATTCCACGCTCCGACCCGTAGAATGCCAGAATTGTCTTTCCTGATGATCACATCCTCCTGAGCAGTCCCCGCCCGGAGATCCGAATGGGGGACTATTTTACCTCCGGAATATTTTACCCGAGAGGATGCCATCATCATATTTTCATACAGTAGAGCTGCATGTCCTCGGGAAAAGTAACGGCTGTAGTTTCCCCTTGCTTTCAGCCGTTCGCAGTAACCGTGTGGCAAAGCCACATTAGCTGATGTTACAAGGCCAGCTCAGTCAATCATCCAGACTGTTGCCCCTGTAACTACTGAAAAGGCTGCTGCCCCTCTTCAGGAACCACACGTTTGTCTGGCCTCTCCACAGATACCCCTCCGTTGTGGTTGCACCTACGGTACGGCTATCTGCATCGTTGAGGCACGCAAGCCACCCCACCTCGGCAATGTCTGTGGTTCATGGGGGTGGACCGCATCAGTAACAAACAAGATATCCCAGACACAGCACATTTTTAATAAAGTTTCGATCTCTCCCCATCCAATAACTGTATTGGTTGCTTGATCCGCCCCAAACATTCAACCACAACTTTGTTTCCAATGCATAGCTCGGCAGACAATATTTCTGGATCGCTTTCTATCAGTCAATAGACTATATACCTCGTGCGTTTAACGAGTATTCACGCACAAACCACCATCATATTCCACTCCTTCTAATAAATTATTACTCTCGATAAACATCTGTAACACAGTGTAAAAAATGATCGAGTGCACACGCACAGAACAGCTAACAAAAAAAAAGATCTAGATCAAAAGCCAAGTTCTTATAATCATTACAAGCAGCAACGCAAAATAGTCTCCACCATTTCGAACTAATACAACACCGGATTTTTTATCGATCTCCAAGAGCAATCTTTTAGAGACTAAACATACGATTAAACGCACCTCCCAACCTAAGTAACTAATCCTCTTTAAGTTATCTAACTCGATGCTTATCGACCAAAGAACATTAATTTACCACTGCAATCATCTCCGATACGCTACCGAGAGACGTCCATTCGTAAACACAGCTAAAAGAAGATATAAATACCCCACATCCATTGCACATAACCATGCTACTAAGTATCTATATGCATTTCCACAATTGTGGATCACATCTGCGTTGCATCGATTCGCACGACTAAACAGTTCGAAATAGATATTTCGCGCAAGCTAGCATGCATACTCACATCCCATGCTATTTCTGGCTGCATACGAGTGCGGACCTGTTGACTCATTGTAGACTCCGGTTTGAAGCGTGTACGTCCTATACATGTAAACATACCTGTCCACGCTCGCACCTGAATTCAAATTCAAATGTTTGTATAGCTTATGGGACTTAACTACGGGGTTATCTGTCCCTAAACTTACAATCTACTTATCAACTAGCTTATCCTAAGGACGGCACAAATATGCATGCCCGAGGGGGGATTCGAACCCCCGACCGTAGTGGTCGAGCAGACCGTGACTGGAGCGCCTCAGTCCCCTCGGCCACCGCGACCGGCGCTCGCACTTGACCTGGAGAAGTTATCGGTTTAATTTTTCCTGGCCGCACCAGATTCCGAATACACGAGAACTATTTTTACGAAGATAGAATTACATTGATTCTAACAACATACATAAGGATAAAAACGATCGAAATGCTGCAGCTATACCATAGCTTTTAATACACGATCATCCCAATAAAGACAGCCTTTACAACCCATAAAGAGACAACCGCACACATGCGTATTACCGACAAATACTGCAAACTCTTTAACCCTAACCACTTCTTCTTGTACTCGGTGGATGTCCAAATGAGGGTCACTAAGCCCAAAAACTGGGAGATTCGTACATCTTCCACTAATCCTCTCGCACAACAGATCTAGTACCTTTAATCTTATGCTTCCTTAGGTAGTAAATAAGAACACAAGTTTTACAGCACAAAACTTTTACTACATTTAGCATATATGTCTACATACAGGAAACAAGCTTATTTACATCTAGTCACAGAATTCAAGTCGTTCTTTATTGTTCTTGTTATGTGTAACTTAATTTTCTCCGCTGTAAGTTTTTTAACTGGTAGTTTTATATCCACATCGGCGTCTCCTATTTCCGTTCCGGCCAGAAGTTCGAAAGGAACAGGGAAGGTATGTTCTCGAACTCCATTACGTATCTTCGTTTCCTCCTGCACTCCAACTCCTTTATAGCTCTGTACCTTCTGGCAATGCTTCTAGACCAGAAGAATCTAGAATTTTAACTTTTCCCATTATTTCCTGTATAGCATACTGGTTATAGCATACCTATGCGTCCCTATGTGTGTACGTTACCAACTCCTGTGGTAATTTCCGTATGGAACACTAGGTTTACGACTATTGCAAACGATTGCTTGTTATTCCATACGTTTTTAACTCTGCAAATGACTGTCCCCCAGTCCTCCACATTTGGATACAATGTAGTCTCTTCCCCAAGCGAGAATGCAATACGTTTTCCATGTGTGCCGCTATTTTCGGTCAGTACACCGACGCGTGACCAATCTCCCTGACTGTTTACAGTAAAAAGCAAATATTTTATAAGTCCCAGTAGTAACCAGATTTCTCCACACCCTCTGTTTAAGCCTGGCTTACACATATGCCATAGCTTCGTATTTCTCCAGCATTAATTTGTACTCGTCCTTTACAGCAGTTGCTTTAGCCATATATTCTAGCTTCCTTCTCTTGGTCTTGATATCCGCCACTTCCAGTTTTCTTTTCCCGCACATAAGACATTAACTGCACGTAGCGATGTAATTTCTTAATGGGGGATGGCTTAAGTCTGTGTGATACATTTACTCTTTTCGCAGGACTTGCGAAATGACATTGTTTGTAGGTACCAGACCTAATTCGGCGATATCTATATCTGGAGGCAGTGTGGAGAACAATGTTCTGGATTGGGAGAAGTATGTTTCCCTTGCGTTAATGTAGCTTTTAAGTGTACTACTTATATCGTCTTTGCCGGTGTCAGTATTACGAATCTCCACCTAATTTACAGGGAGACAATTGAAACTAAAAGGTGATAGATCGTAATGTATAAGCTTTTATCGAACTGGAAGGTTTTTACCTGTTCACCGATCAATTTTCGAGTATTTTTATTTCCCCAGTACACAAATTGCAGGACACTATTAAACACTACAAAGCATCTGTTGTCCCAGGTATTTGTTATTCGCCTCCACATCGTGGAGAAGCACTTTGCTGATACCGTTTATTCTCGTTTAAAACACTTAAACAGTCTTACACAAGATCAAAAACACTATCCATCCGGTAATCGTATATTGTAACCTCCAGCCTTGTAATACCCCTGTTCTCGACACAACGACGAAGTAAGTGCTCAAATGCAGCAAAGAGGCCTCTACCTCTCTTTTTAGGGTACATCAGCTCATGGATCACGAAGTTCACACCACAACCAGCGGATTATCTCCTAGTAAGACTCCAGGACGTTCTCCAAATTATGGTTTTTCGGGACTTGTGGTATAGAGACAGGTGCGTAGAATCGAACAAAAACATTCAGCTGAAACGCGATGGTGGCTAGTCCTGAAGTGCAACAGCTGGGGAGGACCTCCCGGCTATAGCGAAGACACATCCGCCGCAACTCCCACCAGGTGGTGTATTGGAATACATGTAAGGGATAGTCGGAGAAGCCTCCAGGACACATCCTCGAAACGCAAAAGGGGAATTGGTCTCGCATCATTGTATTGACCGAAATTAGCGGAACACACGACAAACGTGTTTGTACTGCGTGTGACCCCCATCCATTCCTTAGAGAGCAGGTTATGATCGATGTATGCGGGTGTTGGTTGCGATATAAGTGTTTGCGAACATTACGTTGCATGTACTCAGTTGCCGGCCACGGTGGCCGAGGAGACTGAGGCGCTTCAGTCACGGAATGCACAGCCACTACGGTCGGGGGTTCGAATCCCCACTCGGTCATGGATATTTGTGCCGTCCTAGTTCATAAATAGTTTGTAAGTTTAGGGACTGATAACCCAATAGTTAAGTCCCATAAACTATACAAACATTTGAACATTTTGCACTCAGTTGTACTGTAGCAAAAAAAGTGTAAACACTCCATCTCCTATATAGGATTAGGTGTTGCGGTGTTTGCGGTAGACATCTACTTGTAATTAAAATAATAAATCTTAGTTTGGATTAGTGGAATGCACAAGAAAGGAACTTGCAGTACGAATTTTGTGGGTAAAGGGCGTGTCGAACTTGTTCTGTTCAAAATGTTCAAATATTTGTTAAGCTTAAGGGACTTAACTGCGGGGTCATCAGTCCCTAGACTTAGAAACCACTTATGAACTACCTTATACTAAAGACAACACAAATATCCATGCCGGAGGGGGGATTCGAACCCCCGACCGTAGTAGCCGTGCAGACAGTAACTGGCGCGCCGCAGTCCCCTCGGCCAACGCGGTCGGCGAACTTGTTTTGAAAATCGGTGTTGGCATTTGGCAGGTAAAGTACTACCTCGGTTCTGTGGTTGCTGTATTGTCGAATAAGGATGTTGTTAGGCCAATACTTTCGAGAAAAAAGAAAAGTTTTAGTGTAGACGCTCGGAAATCGGTAAATTATTTCACGTATTTTTTTTTTTTTTTTTTTTTTTGACTCTCCGTTGCACAATAGGGTTTAAATGTCTTCTGGAGCGCTGAAATATTGGTGTTTGACCTGCGTCAGATAAATGTAGTTTGCATCGTAACAGGACATGGAGATTCCTTAGCTGGGTATATGCATGAAGATGTGTACTGCTGTAGCAAGGAAATAAGAGGTAAAATTAAACTACCCGAATTCTCGGAAGGCGCATCTATACCTCGATCTAAGAAGGAAACGTAACAGGGCAAGATCGCTAAAGAGAGATGGAGTGTTAAATTTCGGAACTTTCTGCATGGCTCAGCTTCATTAAATAAATGCAATGCGCGCTATCCTCAGAGTGGTGCGTCTGCAGAGGTCTTGCGTAGAAGGTTTTGATGATTTGGAGATGTAAACATATAGCATATGTTTCTTTTATGTAGCCTGCCGAGAGAGCGCTCTGCGTTCTGGACGATTACTAACGGTGCTTGCAGATGTATGTTTAGAGACCTTGTGCTAGATGTCATTTCCGATTTTCGTCATTTGAAATTATGTATAAACAATATGTCGTCTTCTGCTGCTGTTGTTGTTGATGATGTTTTATCAAAAGCGTGGTTGGCATACAAGTTTGTAGCATTTGTTACCGTTACTTTCCGTTCGATGGCTGTTGCTTGCATCGTCTAAACAAAGAGATACATTTATAGATTTAAGGTTGCGGTCGAGTTCCGAAACGAACCATTTATTTTCTTTTGTTTAGTCCCGCATGTTTGACTCTGGTTAGAATTTTTATTGTATATCGAAAGAGTATATGTTAAGATGGATACGTAAGTTTGTGGCGTTCGTTACCGTTTATTATCTAACCAGCGCTATTATTAAACACCTCTGTCGGCTGTTGTATTTGTAGTCTATACGAAGAGCATGGAGAGAGATGGGATTGATTTTGCATCAATAAATTCTTACTGGAAGAGGAATGGTCAAGGTACAGGGACACGCTACTGGAAGCAGCTAGAGAATGTCTTGGAACAGTAGTGCGTAAAGGCAAGAAGAAGCAGACAGCTTGGTGGGATGACACAGTCAAGGCAGCCTGCAAAAAGAAAAACAAAGCATTTCAAAAATGGCTCCATACTAGGAACCAGGCAGACAGAGAAAGTTATTTTGAAGATAGAAAAAAGCCAAACGGATAATTGCAGACTCCAAGCAGAAATAATGAGAAGACTTTAGAAATAAGGTAGAAACTCTGGGTCAAGCTGCGGGAAAACCATTTTGCAGCGTAATCTGCAATCTTCTAAAGGGAGGGAAGAAGGAATTAACGAATGTTTTGGACAGGTCAGAAAAGTTGCGAGTCAATGCTGTGGATGCCTTGAGCAGATGGAGGGAATATTTTGAAGAATTGCTCAATGTAGGTGAAACGTTCAATGATGGGTCAGATTTTCAGGTAGAATGGTATAGGAATCACGATGGAAACAGGATCTCATTTGAGGAAGAGGAGAAAATGGTCAATAGATTACAATGCATTAAAGCGGCTGGGGTGGACGAAATTAAGCCGTAACTTGTCAAATATAGTGGAATATCATGTCTCAAATGGTTACACAGGATAATTGAGAAGGTGTGGGAATCGGGTCAGGTTCCGTCTGACTGGACGAAAGCGGTAATCACGTCAATTTTCAAACATGGAAAGAGAAAAGATTGCAACAACTATCGAGGTATCTCTTTAATTAGCGCTGTAGGCAAAATATTCTCAAGTATTGTTGAAATGAGACTGCGAGTACTAATTGAGGACAAGTTAGATGAAAATTAGTGTGGTCTTAGGCCTCTTAGAGGCTGTTACGACCAGATCTTTAGCTTACAGCAAGTAACGGAAAAGTACTATGAGTGGAACAGGGAATTGTATCTATGTTTCATAGATCTAGAAAAGGCTTATGATCGGTTCCTAGGAGGAAGCTACTGTCAGTTCTACAAGATTACAGTATAGGAGTCAAACTTATGCAGGCAATCAAAGGGCTTTACGTAGACTGTCAGGCAGCAGTTAGAGTAGATGGCAAATTAAGCTCATGGTTCAGGTTAGTTTCGGGGTAAGATAAGGCTGTAACCTGTCACCACTGCTGTTCATACTATTCATGGATCATATGCTGAAAACAGTAGACTGGCAGGGCGGGATTAAAATAGGTTGAAACAAAATAAGCAGTCTCGCATATGTGGATGACTTAGTTCTAATCACCGATTCAATTGAGAGGTTGCAAACTAATATTCAGAGCCCGATCAGAGGTGCAAGGATTATGATATGAAGATCAGCATCTCCAAAACGAAAGTAATGTCTGTGGGAAAGAGATTTAAACAGATTGAGTGCCAAATAGGAGGAACAAAGTTAGAACGTGTAGACAGTTTCAAGTACCTGGGATGTATTTTCTCACAGGATGGAAACATAATGAAAGAACTGGAATCGAGGTGCAGGAAAGCTAATGTAGTGTGTGCTCAGCTAAGATCTACTCTCTTCTGCAAGAAGGAAGTAAGTACCAAGACTAAGCAAGCAGTGCACTGCTCTATCTTTCGACCAACTTTGTTGTATGGTAGTGAAAGTTGGGTGGATACAGGTTACCTTATTCAGACGGTAGAGGTTACAGATATGAAAGTAACAAGAATGATTGCAGCTACTAATAGATGGGAACAATAGCAGGAGGGTGTCTGTAATGAGAAAATCAAAGAAAAACTGGAAATGAACGTCAATAGATGAAGCAGTTAGAGCGAACATACTGAGATGGTGGGGTCATGTTACACGCTTGGGAGAAGCAAGGTTACCTAAGAGACTCATGAGCTCGGCAGCGGAGGGTAACAGGAGTCGAGGTAGACCAAGAAGAAAGTACTTAGATTCGGTGCAGAATGATTTTGCAGTAAAAGGCATAACATCAGACGAGGCATCAATGTTAGCATTGAATATGGGATCATGGAGGAATTTTATTAGAGGTACTATGCTCCAGACTGAACGCTGAAAGGCATAATCAGTCTCTAATGATGATGATGATTTTTTAATGAAATTATACAGAAATAACTGGAATTTTGTTGAAAAGTAATATTGATCAATAGTTTTGTAGTCCAAGAGAGGCTAATAGCACTGAGGTTTAAAAGCATAGAAATATTGGATCGAGAGCTCGGGGCCAGAACAAAGCCGAGCATAAGGGAGGGGAGGGAGTGTTGACTACCTGCACCCTGACACCTGCCCTCCCAGTCACACACATTTGTCGATTACCTGCACCCTCATGCCTGCAGGAGATAGCGTTCTGCTCACACCACTTGGAACAAACATGACGTCATTTTTACGTCACACACTGTTTAGGCCAGTAAAACTAGCTCCAAAAAGGGGGTTGCCTTACAAAAATTAGTGGAAATCTGAAACTGTTTTAATCATACAAGTAGGCCTCTGGTATGAATACTCGAGTTTGCCCCAATTTCTGAGTGGAGCTTGAGCTATAATGAAACAAAACCACCGAAATTTCGGACTTTTTCTAGGTGTTTTTTGTTTTGTTTTTTTTGTTTTTTTGTTTTTTTTTTGTTTTTGTTTTTTTTTAATTCTCAAAACCTAACCGTCTAATTGCATATGCTAAGTTTACAAAAGCTGTAGAGCATTAAATTCCGCATCAATTGAGTACCAAAACGTAGCTATTAGATGAAATTTTAGCAGAGAAATTCTATGTCAAAAATTGACATTTTTCCACACGTATCGAAAAACACTAACATTGTCGATATAAGACGTGCAGCATTTGGGAATTGACTTGTTTGACGCAAAATTTTATAGGATATAAATTATTGAGCGTGAAAGTGCGTTTCTGAAATGTCAGTGAAACGCACAGGAAACCTTACTGATCAGGAAATATCGCCATTATTCACTTACATGTGAATCGCATATTAACACTCAACATCGTATTTTATGATTTCTGTTAATGTTTACAAACAGAATAGCATTCCACAAAAAGTCCAATGAAGAAGTTCAGCACTATTTTGAGTCCGAGGTAACTCCATATCCGATATCTTTGTTTGACTATGTAAGTATTTGTAAAACTCAAAAGTCTGAGTTTTACAAGTTATTTGATCGATTTAACATCCAATTGCCTTCGTAAATGCAGAGTTTGTTGTAGATGGAGGATTTCTATTGCATAGAATGGCATGAGAAGTAAATGAAGTTTTTCTTCCATAATTAAATGTTAAAATGTTTGTTAAGCTTATGGGACTTAACTACGGAGTCATCAGTCCCTAAACTTACAAACTACTTATCAACTACCTTAATTCTAAGGACGACACAAATATCCATGCCCGAGGGGGGATCCGAACTCCCCACCGTAGTGGCCGTG
This sequence comes from Locusta migratoria, assembly GCA_026315105.1. NCBI lineage: Eukaryota > Metazoa > Arthropoda > Insecta > Orthoptera > Acrididae > Locusta > Locusta migratoria. The sequence goes on along the minus strand of CM048750.1, from coordinate 68,387,052 downwards.
CAGACTGTGACTGAAGTGCCTCAGTCCCCTAGGCCACTGCGGCCGGCCCCATAATTACAAAGTATGTAGATTACATCAAGTGTTGGTATGGCAGGAAGATAACGATAGTGTTCGATGGCTACTCTGATGTTACAAGTAACAGAAAGACGAAATCAGCTGAATGGCTAGGCAGAGCCACTAAAAAATATGGGGAAAGACTTATTTCTGTCCAATGAATAAAATAAACAGCAGCTCATATCTTTACTAACTGAACAACTTGAAAGTGAGCACTTCAATGTGAAGCAAGCTGATAAGGACGTTGATACTCTAATAGTATCTACAGTTATTGACCTTGCGAAGCACTGACTGTGGCCCTGTACTATGGGGATGAAACAAAGTCATTAAATGTGTTTCGCTACCTAATTTTTGAAAAATCTGTATCAAAGACTTGATTTAACCTCGCCTCTTTGCCTCCTACAGAAGCAGTTGCTTGACACCATGCCCAGAGAACGTATTCTCAGGCGCAAGCTTGGAAAAACAACCTTATAAATGCACTGGAATAGGGTGGAAGGCTTCAAAAGTAGGTCTCTTGCCATTTCCCACTACTAAGGAGGCAGTACCAGCGGAACTGTTGAAAACTATTTATTGGACATGTGGTACAGGATGCCATGGAAGTTGTTCCTACAGGAAAAATGACATTAAGTGTATTATTGTCTGCAAAATATGCAGAGGCCAATCCTTCACCAATGTTATCAATGATATCTCTGTTCCTGAAATTGAAGACAGTGACACAGATGATGAGGTTTTAGAAGAAGAAATTAGAGATTCCACTGAGGAAATTAATACGAAAGAAGTGGATGAGTTACAGTTAATGCCGTTTGGACCCTCCTTCTCCAAGCGAATAAAGGTGTGACAGTCTAAAATTAAGAAAAAGCAAGTTATACACAGTGAAATATTAATCTATAACTCTGTATTTTGTGCTTTATATAATCACATGTATCTCAGTTCATTGTTGATTGAATTAAGTTCCTTTATTCTTAATAAAAAACAATAAACGTTATGTATATTTATATCCTTATATATATATATATATATATATATATATATATATATATATATATATATATATATATATACCCTTAGCACCTACATTCCCCCCCCCCCTTTTGTATAGTATTATCCCTGCTAATTTCATAGTTTTAAAACTAATTTACTGATATAAAGTAAATGTCGTTTTGTGTACCAGTAAATTGAAATAAATAAAAGTGTGAATATTAGAAAAATCCACTGAATGGAAATTAGAAAGCTTACATTTGTCATTCACATTAGATGCAACTGAATAATGGCGATTATTACTGATGAGCAAGGTATTTCGTCAATTTCATTGACATTTGAAAAACACAATTTGATGCTTTATAACTTTTCTCTAAAATTTTGTGTCAAACAAGCCAATTCCAAAATGCTGCGCGTCTTATACCAACGATGTTAGTGTTTCTCGGTAAGTGTGAAAAATTGTCAGTCTTTGAAATAGAATTTCTCTTCTAAAATTTCATCCAATATTTATGTTTTGGTACTCAATCGATGCAAAATTTAATGCTCTACAGTTTTTCACCCTTAGATTTTTCGATTAAACGCTTAACTTTCAAGGAATTTGGAAAAAAGATAAAGTCCGAAATTTCGGTGGTTTTCTTTTCGTCACAGCTGAAGCTCCTCTCAGAAATCCGGGAAAACTCAGTTTATTCACACTAGAGGCCTACTCGAGTGATTAAAACAGTTTCCAGATCTCTACTAATTTTTGGAAGGCAGAATCCTAATTTTACTGGCCCAGACGCCATCTTGATTCGCCATATTTATAAGAGTTTTGATATTATAATAGGCAGTAAGCCATTTCATGGAAACAACACATCGTTCTTGGCTCCATTTCTTATAACTGCATGTAAATAATAATACACCAATAGTGAAAAGTCCTAAAACTATACTATACAAGCATACTCATACGACCACTGCTTTCATGAAATCAAGGCCATAGCATAGCCGTGATGACATTATGCATTGAGGTGTGATTGAGGCACCTCATTGGCAGGCCGACATTTGGAATAATTTCAAAATCCGTTTCATATGGTTACCTACCAATCAGGCGCCTCAATGCATGACGTCATCATGGCTATGCTACGGCCTTGATTTCTATACTACAGCCTTGATTACACAAAGGCAATGATAGTACTTACTTCTATTACTCATTGTGACGTAGTGGTAGCGTTAGAGATCTTCAGGGGAAAGCTTTTTAGTTCGAAACTGGTCCTATGGAAAGGTTTTTTTTTTTTTTTTTTTTTTTTTTTTTTTTTTTTTTTTTTTTTTTTTTAATATTACAGTTTGTAACATAATGTAGGTGTTGCTTAATCGTAACACATTGTGGATCTTTCTTATTGATATAATGGTAGTATCGTATGCTATACATGATGTTACCTCTAAGGGAGCGCTGTCTCAGGAATTAGTGACATCGATTTGATGACTTTGGTATGATTAAAAAACAGAGAATGGAATTCCTGGAAGTGATACTGCCAGCAATGACATTTCTGTTGAGAATGGACTTCATGGAAATGATATGACCAGCAGTCACATCTCTGTTCTTCCTTCTCACAAATATTTGACCTTTGTTCCAAATATGTAACGATTTCGAGGGATATGTTTTGAGACAAGCCTAAGGGAAACGTTTAATTGGCTACATTTTGATAGTAAAAGACAATGTACAGTATACAATATCTCTTCAAACAGCAATCAAAGGATGAATAAATATATAAACTGCTGATAAGTAAAACAAGTGATGATGCCATTTACCATTTATATTGTTCTCATCCAAAAATATTTCGCTGTTTATTTCCGAATATCTTGTGATTTACGAGCAATGGTGGTTAAGCTGATATTCCTTGCTTATCTCAATATTTGGCTGTTTATTTTCGAAAGTGTCGCAATTTTCGAGAGTGTGTTTAGTACGATATTCCTTGCTTGTTACCAATATTTGGTAGTTTGTTTCTGAATATTTTACGATTGCAGAGTTTTTGGTTAGCTGAGATCCTATGAGGAAAACTTTAATTTCATTTGCAAATGTATACAGCTTTCTCTTAGAACACTAACAGCTCCATGTGGTGGCATCTTTACATCCTAATTTTGATCCCACAGTCTTAATTTTGGAGATATCTGAGATCCAAAATTCCTCCATAATCCATTAGAAATATTCATTTTAATCATAATTTGATGTTGCCTACACAGTCTACAAAGTGGTATTTCCTATTTCCATTAAGGACATTACACTTTTTAACATTTTCGCTTAAACCCATTACTCTCTTATTAAGGTCTGGAGAAAAGGGTAGTGTATTGTGAGTAGTTCTACTCTTAACATACATCAGTGACACTGCAAACACATAAGAGACGCTGTTAACAGCAACATCATATTAAAGGATAAACTTTTAGAATTCGTATCAGAAAAAGAACTCTCCAACGTATTTTGAATATTGACACGTTTCTCCATAGTTTGTGCTTAGTTTAATTTTATCAAGAAGTCCTGTAGTACTTTAGAAACACAAAGGCGAAGACAGAAAAAAATTGGAAATGGCTCATAATCACTATATCAGGATAAAGCTGCGAAACTTTGGATGATACCAGTGTTTGTTTATAACCTATTGTACAGAGAACGAGGAGTTTTTATGCTGCCATTAAATAAGGCAATACCCAACCATGTCACTTTTGCAGCAGACTGTAATCGAACCAACAACGACATTTACTATGATACAATAGCTATTGAAATAAACCAATTCACATTACACTACCATATCACGTTCGCACTAGAGTTGGTCATTATCTCATGGTTTCAAAAACATGTTTCGATATGCCGAACTGTTTCGACACCGCCATATTCCATGGCTTCGAAACCGCCAGGTTTCATTCTGCTGGGTTTCAGATCACATTTGCAGTCGATACTGAAACTGTTCCGTCCTGTCGGTTTCACTGTTTCAAAACAGCAGTGTCTCAGACCGATAATGCAGGAAGGCGTAACCGACGAATTGTATTGAAACCATGGTGTTTCATTTTGCTATAGCTTGTAGTGTAACAGCTAATTTACCTGTATACTATGGTACCGTCCCGCCACGAGATCTGTGGATTCATTATATATAGATAAGTAATGATGTAAGAATTTTACTGTGTGCTGTGCGCTCGTGTACGCAGGTATAAGGGCGTGAGCAAGTGATGCAGGTAAAGATAATTTTGAGCTGAAGAAGAGACCGTCGCGTCAAAACGTAAATGAATCCTGGGAAAGTCTTTGGTCATTATTGACATATAGAGAAAAATGCTTTGTAAAAGTAGTTTAGTTAGTACTAATTGAGATTCGGTCAAGTTATGATCTTATGTAATATTGGCCTACTGGGCATAATATATGTTTTTGTTAAAGTACAAATCCGAGTTTTTCATTTGTGAAAAAGTAGTTCTCACTTTATGAGCTTCCCCCATTGCAACCGGACGAAGTCTACCTGAATTCTAGGCGTAATTACAGACTGAAAATATACAAATGTTCAAAGATTACTGTGTTTAAACTTTAACAAATCTGCTAAATTGGATGACGAGTGATGTTTGATAAATGAAACTACACATAATTTGGGTGCTGTGTCCCGAGAGGAGAGTACGATTTGTAGTAACACGGTCATCGGAACTCTATCTTGCTGGGAACACTGCAAGCTCTGCACAGATATGGTACACATTTCACTTACTAGTACATGAACAGCTTAAAGAATGTCAAAAACTAATGGACTAATGTGAGTGTGTAGCTTAAGATTACTGAATCACGTTTCGTTTTTAAAGTGACTGCAGTATTTCGAAATGTCATAATGTCTGCTTTATAAACGTAAATGTACAATAAAACATTGCTCATTATTTGCACTGAAATATCCAGTGAAATTATAGTTTTATCTATCCATGTACGATAATAATATTAAAAACACATGACTACACCTAAAACTTCCTTTTCCCCCCATACCGTTAGTTGCTTGTGAGTAATGTTGGCTGGACACTCAAATAGAACAAAACATTTTTTTAAAAGATACAAATACATGAAAATGTAACACAATTTGCCAAATTTGCCAAATTTCGTATTTATACCGACATATTACGAAAGTTTGGAATGGAAATGAAACTTTGCATTAATGATATCCCCAAAACTCGAAATTTAAGATAAGGTTTATTTTATTAAAGTACTTAGCAGTACAATAATGATGTATAAAAACTTAACTCTTTCCAAAATGTGATAATATGCCTTTTCAATATCACATGTAGGTTAGCACACACAACACCTATCAATATAATGTTTCCTAACCGACACACAAAGTTGTCAGTATGTCACAGTTATGAGTATTAGTTCGTTTTTTTCACTTTGAGTAGTTGCCTACAGTTTATTCCTCATCTTCTCTCTGCCGGCCACGGTGGCCGAGGTGACTGAGTCGCTCCAGTCATGGTCAGCACAGCCACTACGGTCGGGGGTTTGAATCCCCCCTCGGGCATGGATATTTGTGCCGTCCTAGTTCGTAAGGAGTTCATAAGTAGTTTGTAAGTTTAGGGACTGATGACCCCGTAGTTAAGTCCCATAAGCTTAACAAACATTTCAACATTTCATCTTCTCTTGTTCCTTATATATATATATATATATATGTGTGTGTGTGTGTGTGTGTGTGTGTGTGTGTGTGAGAGAGAGAGAGAGAGAGAGAGAGAGAGAGAGAGAGAGAGAACTTTTTTATATCCTTGTGTTCTATATTGGTCATTATGTTTGCTATCGTTTATTATTTTATTTATTTAGGTTTGGTTCATTTAACTGTAAGTCGTTTATTCGGTTAATTTATCTTACATTACTTGTTAGCTCGATGTAGGTGTGATATTTCTGGCCTGTGGCCACTTCATATTTCTGGCCGCTGGCCGTTTCTTTGCTAACATCGTACATGTCTTAAATGCGGAAGAAAGACAGCAGTGCAGCATATGTTGAAATGTGGGGTGGGGTGCAGTAGCATATGGCACAGTAGGTGCTGGTTCCCGTGGGAAAGCCTGCCTATGTTACTGGTGCTCTCCTCGCATTGGCTGCTGCATTTCACGTCACGTGATTTCTTTTGAAATTACTTTTGTTTATTATAAACTAAATATTAATTTTTCAGAGCTGAGAATTTGTAATAAATATCTCTCAAGGACAGGCTAGATTTTGACAGTTTAAAAAGTTTAAAATGCCTTCTCTTATTGTAACAAGAGAAGAGCGATTTTGCAGAAGGCGCGCGACAGCCCTGTTTTGGCGCGCAATAGAGCGTCAGGTGCCCTCTCGCAACGCGCCGCAGTTTCAGTCTCGAGCTGACCACTATACGCGCTGGACCGCGCCGGTCATGAGTATAGATTTCTGTAATACTGCTAACAGTCAAGGTCTCAACATGAGCTATGGGCAGCATAGGCCGTATCATATTAACAATAGTTGCTCATTTTTTTATTATTTATTTAATAAATCGCATCCCTGACAATTAAAAATCTCGTGAGTCGCTTATTATGCTTTCATCATACAGAACTTATTTTAGCCTCACTTGTATGCTGTAGAAGAATCAACGACCTGTGTGCTGTCTTCTGCGCTGGGGACACAACTATAGAAGACAACAGGTTAGTCAGAACTCTATGCTGTCCATAAAGTCTTGGACAGCAACTACAGCACCTCGTTCGTTCTGTAGGGCGGTACAAACGCACACTGCTACGCAACAGCATCCGCAAGGATGTGGAGGTTTTAGGGGACTTGTGGGAGGAAGCAGTACTAACTTCTCCGTCCGCAAATAAAACCCTAGGAAGCTTGTACATGGCATCCCTGGTGGGGACCAACATTTCGGAACGAAATAGATACAGTGATTCGCGAACTGTTAAACATCAAGAATTTTACAAATAAAGTGGCCGTTAGCCATTTGAAGTACGTGAGTGAAAAAGTGATTCCATGAATATATTGAAGCAAGTGCAAGTGTTGGGTTCGCGGTCCATTGGATTACGTAACTTCAAGAATCGACGAGCTAAAAAACGGCGGCGGCGCAACACTTCACCGGGCTCGTCGACCGAACAGCCACGCTCATTGCGATAGCAGACAGAAGAGGGGTGCGGCGCCTGAAAGGAACAGCCGTAAACATCGCCAGCAGCGGCAGACGACGACTCCATCTATTAGCGGAGCTACAACCACCAGCCTTCACGTCGCAACAACTGCACAATGTATATTGAGGTGGAATTCTAACTTGTGTCTGAGATTTTATTTATGGAGAACTTATACTTGGTTGGCCAGAAATGGGACCCACACACCTGGAGTGTCGCCGAGAAGAAAAACTGTCAGTGATTTAAATACTAAAAAATATAAGCAGTTAAATTAAAGACATTGTCTGCAGTATTGCAACATAAAATTTGAACTTAATTAGCGAATAATTAAAAAAACATTTATTTTCTGTTCATTTATTATTTATGCACATAAGTATCTATTTTTTAAAATGTTCATTATGTATCAGTATAAAATGGCACCCAGTGTGGGGACAGTTATTGTACAATATTCGAATGAATGTTCTTTTTCTCTATATGCCTAAATTGTCGAAATAAAGAGTAATAAAATAAACAAGAAAAAAGAAAAATAAGCGACCATATTGGGAAGACGATGGCGGTCAGTAATGTACAAAAAAATTTGTTATTATTCTCTTGATTCCAGGCAGACCTCTTTCTATGCAGCATTCCAACCTGCCAGTATTGATGAGACATTATGAAAAACTAAACTTGTTGTTGTAGATGGTGGTCATCTCCTTCACAAAGTGATGTGGCCCAAGCATACCTTGGTTGAGTTGTTAGCTGCATGACATATACATTATCTTGAGCCACAGTACGGTTACAATATAGTAGTGGTGTTTGATGGTTATCCCACAGAGCCTGACCAAACGAGTACAAAACGTTCTGAACGCAATTGTCGATCTCAGACGACATTATTCTCCTGAGGTGCTGTTTGAGGAATCAACAACTCCTAATGTTTCCCAAGAAAATGTTTTGTCCAATGACAAAAACATATTAAGATTAATCCAGCTGCTGAATATAAAATTTGCAGCCAAACCATTGAGGTTTTTCAGGCTCAAGAAGATGGTGGCACATTAATCATCACCACAGCTGTCAGAAAGGCCTATAATTTGCAGGTTGAGTTTATTGTAGGAGAGGAGATAGACTTGTTAGTCATCCTGACTGGTCTCAGGATTCCCATGACAGGTACCATATTACCATATACTGCATTATTGCAAGATGAAACAGGTGTAAAGAGCCCTAATAGTGTTTGCAACTTCGCCTCATTTCCCTGGGATACCAAGTTGTATAATATTTACCAGGGAAAACTCACTTACAGCCTGTGCATGCAGCTAGTGAAATTTTGTTGTAGCCGCTCAGTATGTCTTGATTAACAAATTCTTAGTGAATTGAGGTCCATCTACGCTGTGCCTCCAAACTTCTTCAAATTCGTTTGCCATTAAGGCTAATTAGATTTCGTTTCTTTTTTAGATTCCAACGAGAGTGAAAATCATGTCGAAATAACTCATCACACTAAAATATTTTTGTAAATTCTTCAGTTACATTTTATTGCGTGTGAGTCTACAGAACTTCCAAGTGAATCACTCTCATTAACAGCAATTGTAATAATAATTTAAACAAAAGATAATGTACATAGAGTTTATACACATAAACAGAGGTTAAATATTGGTTTATTCTGTGGATTTTCTCTGCCTTCTCCTAGCATCCACTGTGCAGTGACTGACTGCGCATCATATCTGCAACAAAGATAAATTCTCTCAGTAGCTACTACAATGCTAGGCCGCTCATATGCAAATTAAAGACTTGATAAACTTAAGTCGATCATGAAGGACAATGTAGTTATTTTGTAACACTACATATTTCCCAACTCAGACTTGAGTTATCAAACCTAAATAACACAATCATCAGTACTTAATACTTATATACATCAGTTTGTTTTAAACCATTTTTTTAGGTCAGACTCATCAATTTACATTATATAAAAGTTACATTTTTTTCATAATAGTGACAAACTATCCTTGTCAGGAGAATCGCAACTCTTCAACTGCAGGTAAGTACCCTGTTGTGTTTTTTTATCTGGATCATATTGTAAGTCAAGCCATAGTTCTTACATTTTCTTTCAGCTTAAAGTAAGACAGGGAAAAATCAGCACTTTAATACAAAGAGGCATTGGAGGAAAATAGTGAAACCGAAAGCCTAAGACCAATCTACAAGTGGGAACCAAGGTTTAAGACTTGAAAGAAGACACTACTAAGTCTTTAATTGCCTCTAGCAAACAAAAAAATTTTCAGTATCAAGCCACCCATTTACCTGCATACTCACAGATGCCAGCAACTTTCTTTTGGTGCTGCACACCCACTTAACAGGAACCGTCAGTAGTTAATTCGTCACTATGGGTACCTAACAAGAGATAATAGCTATTCCATTGAGCCTACTACTCCTAATAGAAACCACCAATTCTCCCAATTTCTTGTCTACTGAGGATAACTTCATTCTATGAGCCTCTATCTCTCCTCCTATAATACTTCCTTGTTCCTTAGCCACACAGGATATTCACTTCCTACTAATTCCTCCCTGGAACATGCACTCGCACCTAGCATGTGTCTAAACGTGTACTCGTCTGTAACATATGTCTCCCTTTAGTCCCCCACCCACAACGAGTGTACGTGGGAAACACCTCTAACTAAAGGCAACTATAAGTGTCAAGAAAGGGTAGACCTTATGTTCTCCTGTTATGAATAGTCACTTATTTCTCTGTATGCGGCTGTCTCCTCTTTTATGGGTTTGAACAAACGATGACATATAAAGAAACCAAATTAACCTTGAGTTTTGTGTGATTGTGTGTAAATATTGTGTACTGTTGCATTTGTAGTCATCCCCACTACAAACTAAAGAAAACTCCCCTAGAAAATTGAGTAGTAACCCTTTCCCATGTTATTACTTATGAAATTATTACAAAAGTATCAAATTGCCCTTTATAAAAATTATAAACGATGTTTAACTTCTTTTCTAGAAGCTTGTCTCTTCTATTTAGAGACAAATGGATTTATTCTGCCTCTCTAATAGAAATCCGTCAGAATACGTAGAACAAATATAATATTTTTCAGATTAAACACATAAATATGTAAGTAAAAAAACTGATATCAGGAATTGGTTTTGTCAAATCTAGAATTGTTGTCTCAATCTGTATTCTTTTTGAATACGTCCTCTTTAGGTTTCAGGTAGACACATATCTCATATCTAAGTTCGTCAATATCAGGTAAGTAATTCTGATAGCCATTATTAAGAATGAATAGTTCAAGATACACGCTTAAAGGATAGAAAAAGAGTGAAGACTTTGTTCTGAAGAAAACGAACAGGAAAAAATCAAAGCAGATGAGTTGAGACCTGGTGGAGATGTCACTGCCAAATCAGCAAACAGTGCTGATTTCTCTGAAGGTTTTATAATTTAGCCTTCGTTAGATGGTCCTGTTTAATAGTACCTTGTTTTCTATCATAGGGAACTGGATCAGATAACTCGAATTTAATTTTTTTCCGGAGTACTTTCTGACCAATATTTTTCTTTAAATTCATTCTAAAAATCCTCCCATGATTTAAACTCATCAGCAAGAGCTGATGCCCATACCAATGCCTCTCCCTCTAGATGTTTTAAACTGAGATCAGTCTTTAGTGAGTCTGTCCAGAAAGTAGGTAAATTCCTCGAAAAGGTCATAATGAAATGGTTAGGATGAACTTCCCCTCCTGGTTTAAATTTTGAAAGATGTTGATAAAGATTTACCCCTGATGGAAGGTTGAAGTTATTCTCACTAGCACTTACAGGAGACATTGCACGATTTTCGCTAGGAAATACAACTTTATTTTCATTTAATGCTGCTTGGGTTTTATTTGACTCTTCCAATAGCCTATCAACTTGATGACCAATAAAATTGTGTTCTGATTGCCGATTGTCTGCTAAGTTTTTTACTAATTAAATCTTCCAGCCTCTGTTCCCAATTGCTATCAAGTCCCAAGGTTAGTCTTTCTTCATCCTCCAATCTCCCCTACCATTTCATTCAATTTTAAAAATTCTACACTGGAAGTTTCCTCTAAGGCCTTTACTCTTTAGTCACACTGAGACATATTTCTCTCTATCACAGACAAATTTTGAATAAGTTCTTTCTGTAGGCCTACCTCACCTACACCAAGACCTCCTCCTTAAGGCTCCCTAAGATTTCTTCCTTTAGCTCTTGCTTTTCTTTGCCTATGCAAGCTCCTACTACTTGTGATGAATCAACAGTTGATACCATACTTCGTTGCAAGGTATCCACCTCTACACTCAAAGAGTTGTAATTCTCCTGACTATTCTCTACATAAGATTCTATAACAGCTTAAAAATCTACAGATTTACACTCTTGTTTGTCTAGCCTGTCATTAGTGTAAGTCTCTAATTTCAGATTGATTTTAGATTTTATTTCCTTAAAGTCCTGTTTAAATTGTACAGACTGGTATTTCATTTCTTCCCTTAGCTCTCTAGATTGATCATTAATTTTATCACGAGCTTACCTGATGCACGGTGTGACACTGTAATCGAAATTATCCTTCATGAGTAATTCAGACAGTAATCCAAACGAGGAGAAACAGTAAGCTACAAAAATCCAGGTCCAAGTGTGTAACAATGTGCACACCCACCCTGTTTAAATCTGGTGCGCCAACCCAGTACATCACGTGCTCTGGGATGTTGTGCTAACTTTGGACACTACTAGGCAGAGGTAATAATCTCCAGCATGTGGTAGAATTAAGGTATCAGTACTGGGACGACAAGTGCAGCAACGCCTCTAACGAATATATTAATTGACGTCCTTAGGTCCAAAATGCAATTCTGGGAGTGCTAGTCTTGCATGGTTCGCAGGAGCTTCTGTGAAGTTTGGAAAGTAGGAGGCGAGGTACTGGCGGAAGTAAAGTTGTGAGGCAGCATTGTGAGTCGTGTCGGGATAGCACAGTCGGTAGAGCGCTTGCCCCCAAAATGCAAAGGTCTCAGGTTCGAGTCCCGGTTCCAGCACACAATTTTAATCTACCAGGAAGTTTCATATCAGCGCACACTCCGCTGCAGAGTGAGAGTTTCATTCTGAAGGCTACATTTAATAATTATGCACACATTGCTCTCGTTTGAAACTGATAACATTTAACTTTTACTACACATATAGCAACGTTCACTTACCATTCAGCATCTTTTGGGAAGGTGAAGAAGCTTATATCCTTATTTGTATTCGAATTATTGCGGCAATTAGGTGCTAAATACCATCGGACGCTTTTTCTTTTATTGTTGCTCATAATGAAAATGGAACAGCTCCAACTACTGACACACAGTTCTTTCTTTTCACTGCATCACATTCTTGTTTACTTTTATGTGATTTAGGCAGTTAAAATACACAATTAACAAACAAAGACGGCGCATTACCACACCACAGAGTAGGGAGTGACCATGCATTTACTTGTTTTCAAGATGGCCCATTCCGCACATGCGCACTAAATTTTGGACGACAGGCTACAGCGGGAGTTTTCTTTCTGTATACTCCTTATTCTGTGACCGCGTTCTAGGCAGCTCGTAAAAATAGATAAACATCAAAAATATATTAAGAGCGTAATTAGCTACCAGAGAAAGCTATGGTCAGCGACAAGCATCGTAGATAAATTGTTTACTGAATAAAAATTTCAATGTAATACTACAGCATCTTTAATAGCTTGAAAATCATATTGACATTTTCGTTTCCACAGTATATTTAAAAGATTATCACTATTAAGGAGCTGATCAGGTAGGAACTTACGGTAAAAGGAAGTTAGACCCAGAAAGGCTGTTTCTTATTCTGTGGAGCATGTGCACACTTGATAGCTTTAATTTTGTCTGTGTCAGGGACTATTATTTCTTTAGAAATGATATGTGCTAAAATTTTTATTTTCTCTTGGTTAAACAAAGATTTTGTTAAATTGACAGTTATGCCTTTGTTTTTGAACCTTTCCAAAACCTTCGTTATTAATTTTAAGTGTTTCTTCCATGTTGGCTTAGCTATTAATAAGTCGTCAACATACAAGATAATCTTACTTTGCAGCTCAGGACCCAATACATTATTTGGAGCTGCAATGAAGACTCCTGTGGGCGCTGATGATCTCACTGTTGAGCACCTTAAAACGCCAGTCATCCAAGCAAAAGGGTACATTTTCTGCTATCAACGTGCAAGCTTATCTGACAGTATGAGGGTCTTAAGTCAAGGGCAGCCAAAAACCTGGCATTATCAAATTTTAGTAGCTGTTCGTCCAAACTCTCAGGTCTGGTCCTAACTGGCAGAATGATCTTATTAATATTCCGCGCATCTAGCATTAGAAGTGCAGTACAATCAGGTTTGTTCGTGGGCAAGATAGGACTACAATATGTTGAGTTTGACGGTTATATTATCCCCCAATTAGCCGTCAGGTTTATTTCTGTACTGATTGCTTCTCGTTTCTGCTGATGTAGAGGATTGGAGTTATGACAATAACTGTCATGAGGTATTGTTCCCATGCGATAATAGTAACCTTTTATTACATCCAGTCATTTATCAAAAACGTCAGAAAATTTCGTCAACAGCTGTTGCAACTCATGATGCTGTTCTTCAGTCAAATAATGTAAATCTCGGACTTTGTCCTGGGCAAAGTAACATTTTCCCTTCACTTTATCATTTGTTTGTGTATCAAGAAACAGCATCTCTGGATAAATTACATGAAAATTTACAGCACATGACAGTTCAGCTAAACTTTCCTTTGTCCTGACTAAGTCAAGTAAAATTGTCTCCCTGCCCATGTCGAAATAGCATTTGCCCTTACCAATATCTATGGTAGCATTGGTTTGGCAGAAATAATCCATTCCTAGTACACATTCGACTGTTAAGCCATCTAGTAGAAGGAAATTATAGAAAATGGTGTCCTCGCCAAAAGTTAAGGGAATACGCACTTGGCATTCTATCGTCTGGCCCATACGTCCTACTGCCATGAATACTTTACAGTTTTGAACTGGCAGAGTGGATACCTGCATTGATTTTGCTACTTCATGTACTAAACCTGCTGAAACGACGCTTGTGCTGACACCTCATGAACAGGTTCGTCTCCTATTTTCCACGCACCACTGCCTCTACCATTCCCACGGTTCTACTTTCTTGTGTTCTGGGTCCCTGTAACAATTTTTCTCTTATATCCTGATTATCTGGAAATATCATGAAGTTAAGTTGTTGGTGGCCTTCCCCTGTATCATTTGAAATAGTCTTGAAACAGTCAGCATGTGGGGGGTGGGGGGCTATCCCGGCTACATTGTGTTTTTCTGTGTTTGCATCCCCGCAACGGTATTCGGTGCTAGTTCAATTATTTGCACCTGATTACCTCCTTGCCGTCAACTGTTATTTTGCCTATTCCAGTTACCTGGACTTCTTGCACGATCTGCATTACCGCAACCCCCGCACTTGATGGTGCAGGTGGCTATCATTGTTGTTGTCTAGGGAAACCGTTCTGAAGTTGTGATTGATTATTACTTTGATTTCTCTGGAAATAGGTCTGCTGTAGTCCTGTAGGTATTCAGAGTTGAATCGGTTACTTTCTCTTCGCCGATTATTATTGTTTCTACCATTACGGTTTCCATTACCATTACTATAATTGTTGTTGTAACTGTTATTCAAGTTATCCTGCATGTGATTATTGTTATTATTATTTGCAGGGTAGTTGTTGGCCCAGTTGGAACTGTGGCCCGCATTAATTTCTGAGGCTTCCATCTGTTGTACGGTTTGGGGCTAAATACTTGCTGCCTCAGTATCTCCAGTATAGTTGGCGACCAGTATTCTGCCAAAAATTCACGATCAAATTGAGCATATGTGCATTATCGACTTGCAGCCCCTTTCACATTACCTTCAACATAACATACTATATATTGAATATTTTTAGTTCTGATCAGCTTTGTGGTAATACATTACGGAATGTTTGGAGGAACACAACTGGATGAACCTTTCTGTTTTCCTCAGCAAAGTTGGGAAATTTGTGGTACCCCAATAAACCTTTATCTACCAAAATAGTAGTGACTTGCTCACATGCATTGCCGTGGCATAGTCGAGTCACTACTGTCGACACACCTGGTACCGCGTGTTGTAACGATACTGCTGGCCCCCTCATCTCAATGTTATTGTACGATACCGTCTGCCTGGTCCTCTCATCTCAATGTCATCCTACGATACCGTCTGCGTTGGATCCTGAATCGTGTGCAATAATTGCTCAACCCAATCAGGTAGCTGTTCTTAGCCTTCCTTCAGTTCACACACTGCATATACGATTGTGCCCATAGTCCGTTGTACAGACTGCTTTGCTGACGCTAGATTTTCGCAATTGTTTGCTATTCTCTCAACGTGCTGGACTAGGTGATCCTGCCGCAAATTTAGTTTAGCATTTATTTCATGCAGACGTCGTTTGAGTTCGTTTTTTGTCTGTCTGCATGTTAGTCATTTGTTTTTGCCTGTTTGTTTGTAAACGAGTTTCCATGGTAGCCATTTGTGTTTGCATATTAACCATTCTGTCAAATAATTTTGATAGCCAATTGGGCACATTGTCGATGGTAGATTGATGTCCTACTTCGGTATTTATCCCATATGTAGTATTATTTAAACTGATGTTTGATTTCTGCATGTCTGACAATAAGGAAGACCAGCAATCATTTACACCCACATTAAAATACTGCGAAGTGTCGTCCACTTTCCAAAGATATTCAAACAGACATGAAGACTCAAAGGGTAATGAAATATAACTTTCAATTGGATACAATATGGGCCATTGTTTCCTCTTATCTGTCTGTTACTTTCAGAGCTACTGTCCTAGGTTAAGAGGCTATCTTCTTGCTCACTTCTCTTAGATGACGATTGTCTCGTAAAACTAACCTCATTATCTAACGTGGAAGTTGATCTGAATGCATTTCTTTATCCCTAATGACTGACATTTTAAATAAAATTTCTTTATGGCTTGAACAACAATGACCGAATTTGCACATGCCCTATTACAACTCACAATTGCACATGCATTCAGCAATATTACGCCAGGAAAGAAAAATCCATGCCAAGAAGTATTAAATTTTTTCCTAAACTGAATTATTTTGACAACACTTGGTAAAATTTTTCTAATCTTTTCGTCGCACTTTGTTCATATCACAAAACTCAATGATTTCTCAACAATAGGTCATGCAATCTACTTGAGCTATTGAAAAATGAAGTTTTGAAAATTTTGTCCAATTTTACAGAGAAAGCAATTTTTTAAAAAATATTTTCTACTCAAAAAGAGAATGCAGAAATGTCTCAGTCTGAAAGCAATAATGGTAAATTGTTCATTACCGATTATTCTCCTACATGGTTACCGTTCTGTAGTTTGTGATAATTCCTTCCATACTATATCTTCCCATTTTCAAATTCTCTTTCCAGTGATGAATTTCTCCAGCACATATAACATACAGTACAAATTACAACCATGTACAATATCTGGCCATCCAGTTGGACGCCACTTTATACTGTTAAAATTAATAAATTATTTATTTTTACAATAATAAACAGGGTGTTTCTAAATGATACCAACAATCTTTGTGCGGAGGTAGAGGATGGCTTGAGGAACAAAATGAGGTAGGAAACCCATGTCAAGAAACATCACCCAATGGCGCTACCGAGCATCAAAAGCATGTGTGCTGCCGCCTGCCGCTAGGATACCGCTCACTTGGCGGACGTGTACATTCTATGCACACACAGACTGTGGACAGGTCTGTAATGTATGGGTTTTGATATTCAAGGTTTGCGAGTGATTGCAGCAATCGCCAGTGGAGAAGTTGGAGCTGGCAGCTGTATGGGCAGGCCCTGTTTCCTATTAATGCAATGATCTCTTCCCGTGATGCGCTAGTTCCTATAATTTTGACACTCAGTAGCGCTGTCGAGTGACGTTTCCAGACATGGGTTCACTACCTCATTTTATTCCCCAAGCCATCCTCTACCACCCCACGAAGTTTGTATCATTTAGAAGCACCCCGTATGTAAAAAGAATAAAACTGGTTTTGAGTGATTATTCTTAAGTTGAAAGAATAATTGAAATAATAAATTGCCACAAATGAAAAATTTTGTAGAGTCTGATGTAATTGAGACATTATTGCTTTGAATATATGGCAGACAATATTAATCTATCTGTAGTAATTTCGAGGTTTGTGCATTTGTAGTTATTTACCAGCAAATCATTGTACACCGACTCTAAATAAACTTGAAACACTAGTTAACAACTGTATATGATATATTTCACAAAGTTAAAGCAAACCATACAATACGTCCGACTTAGCTAACAAATAGTAGCAGACTGACTTTATTCATCCATCTGAAACATTTGAGAGTCAAAATACTCTCTTTTGTTCAATCAGAGTTATTTAACGCTGACTATGTAATTAATTTGTAATCGATATTTTCTTTAACATTTGCCGAATCAAGTATAATATATCGCATTTTTTGAATAAAATAAAGAATTATTTCGTCTTCAAAATTGAGAGAAAAAATTAATCTCCCTATTCTCCTTTCTATTCCTTGTCTGCTACCATATGTATCGTCACATAAGCTAAACTATGAATTGTCTACATGAAAGTTTTAGTATAGGTGTCTCAAGTAACGCAGCTGATCCGAATATTTCTATAGGTGCTGTATCACTTATGCCAATGGTATAGGTTTCTGGGACTGAAACATAATGAAATGGTGACTGGACTATTAAGAAAGGGTTAGGGTGTGCCATATGGAAATTTACATGGTCTCCACAGGGACATTGGACGAGGTTCCCAAACTTCCGTCATTTCACTAAATGGCCGTCAGCAGACCGTTTCTGCTAATAGACTCGAACCAGCATAGTGCCTCACTTTCCCCCCTCCTGTAGAACCATCACTAAATGGCACTTTAACAACCCTCCAGAAAGAAATAAAATCAGCATGACAATGATAATTTCTTCACATGTACCAAGCCCCTATGACATTAAGGCACAAGCGTTCAAAGTTATGCGAGTGCACATAGTGAAGTGTATCATACCACCACAATTCGACTACGCCCCTGACATGAGTGGCACCATGTCTTCTCAACGAAATAATATCTCCTTTCCAATTGATGTCCTTCACGCTGGATGACCCTTCAGTTCTGGGACAACGCTTCTTTTATTTTATATTGCCCTCCCTGTTCCCTCACAATGAAACACTCATTAAACATCACCACCTTTCCTCCAGCTGTAACACATATCTCACAGGAGTCTTCTGTGGTGCGGACAGCATATCAACCATCTCCTTCCCTCTCCATCTCTCTGCTCCCACATCCGTTCCCATGTACCATGCTGAAGGCGTTCTACCTTGTCTGCAGTGCCTTTAGGACTATGTTACATCTTCACCAGTCACTCAAGCCATCACTCGTTTCAGGTGCTCTCACTACACTCGCTCTGATGCCAACCACTTCTAGTGACTCACCTCCTCCCCTGTGCTATTTACTGTGGGGGGGGGGGGGGATAGGAGGAGGGGTCTGTGGCAACTGACAGAACCGTCTCCATGTTCAACACTCTTCGAGTGTTACTGCTGTGCAGTCTGATTATTAATAGTTCAGTTGGTGTTTGATTATTGCATGTATCTGTCATTTCTCATTAAAGTTATTATTTTTGCTGAATTTCATGATGTCATTTTCAAATCTGGCTAGAAAACCACAAATAAAGTTTTATTCTTTTGCAAAGATTATTCTTCAGTGTTTGATATTATAAAACCCCACCTCCATGAACTACAGACATGGGCAGGTGGCGTGGCTTGTGTGCCTCAATGATATGGATACTGCAGGTAAAACCATATCGAAGGGGTATCTGCAGGGTTGGTGCAAGGCACGTGCAAAACGTGCAGCCGCACGGGGCGGCACTTTCCGAGGGGCGACAACTCTGCCGCTCCTGCCCCTTCTTTTTATAGGACCAACTCAGCATTCGTGCCCAAGAGGGGATTCGAAACCAAACCTCAGAAGCGGCAGCTTCGGGAACTGTGGCATGTCGCCTCAACTACCTGCCGGCCGCCCCTGTTGAACAAGGAGAGGGAGGAGGACTACTTTCTTGCTCGCCACTGTGGCAGCACCATCTTGTTTACGTCGGAAGAAAAGAGAGGGGGAAGCAATCTGGCTTACACGCCAGTATTCTTATGAGTGGAGCACTGCAAGCCTCTTACGCGATGTCTGTTTACTCACAACTAATTTTGCAAGTCATGAGTCAAGTGATATTGATGCACTGGAGTTGAGGGAAGAATTAAAAGTACTTTCAATATTGTTGAAACCTGGAATAGTTCCAAAAGAGGCTCTGAAGTTTATAGGAAGACAATTTTTGCCTAATGCTAACATTGCTCTGAGAATTCTCCTAACACTCTCAGTGACAGTTGTGAGTAGAGAGAGGAGTTTCTGAAAACTGAAATTGATAAAGACATACCTCCGATCAACGATGAGCCAAACTCGTTTGAATTATCTTGCAACAATATCGATTGAGGAGGAGCTTGCAGAGGATTTAAATTACACAAAATGTGTGAAATTGCACAAGCGAAAGCCACGGAGGTTCGGTTTGACTAGTTTTTTTTTTATTTTTATTTTTATATTATGATCAGTGTCTTGGTTATTTACTGTGTTGTTTCTGATTTTGTTCAACACTGAATAGATATTGTAAATATTATTGTTCAGACCAAATTATCGCTAAATTAAAAATTATTTTATTTTCCT
Organism: Locusta migratoria; assembly: GCA_026315105.1. Classification (NCBI taxonomy): domain Eukaryota; kingdom Metazoa; phylum Arthropoda; class Insecta; order Orthoptera; family Acrididae; genus Locusta; species Locusta migratoria. The sequence continues at coordinate 68,367,205 of CM048750.1, read as the reverse complement.
TTGAATACGTTATCTGATCACAACCATTGAAAAATGTTTATTTACGTTAGCTGTAAGTTCATGTCACGTGAGATTAGGTTCAAGACCTCCCTCAGGCATGGACGAGTGTGTTTATCCTTAGGATAATTTAGGTTACGTAGTGTGTAAGCTTAGGGGCTGATGACCTTAGCATGTAAGTCCCATAAGATTTCACACACATTTGAAAATTTTCGTAAATTCACAAAGCTTTTTAAAATTATCTAGATTTCTTCAATCAGGTTTGACTCCATTTTCGACCAGGTGCCCAGCGACTGTTTTGTTCAAATCTGTAGAGAATGTCACCAATAATTCGCGATTTTTGTTTTCATTTTCCAGATCTACATAGATTTCGAGCACAGTGTGGCTATTCTCCATGCTTTGGGTTTTGTTTACATCAATACCGTCATGCTGAACGTAATTGGCAACATGACAGTTTAGATTTAAGCACATATTAAAAGCTTTGAGGCTGGCCACCCAGTGGCCGAAACCTAGGTAGATCTGAAAAGTAAAAATAAAAAATTGCGATTGATTGCTGACATTTCCTACAGATTTGTTTCAATAAGATACCAGAAACGTTTTGGAAAAAAAAACGGGGCTGGGGGCGGCAATTTAGCAGCTTGTACGGGGCAGCACTTGGGCTTGCGCCGGCCCTGAGTATCTGTGGAGAGGTTAGACAAATATATGGTTCCTGAAGAGAGTGGACCTGCCTTTTCAATAGTTTTCAGGTGCAAGTCTGGATGATTGATTGAGCTGGTCTTGTAAAATCAGATAACATGGGACTGGCACAGTTAAGATAGGCTGTTCAAATGACCCACTGTATGTGGGAGTGGTGATGCCTGATGCTTGGGAAGTAAAATTTTCACTATGAAAACGAGTCCTGTTTTCAGTAGAAGGGGTAAACTTTGTCCAATATTAACACATGCATGCACTGAGAAGATTGCCACGATACATATAGAAAAGATGTGTTCGCCTCCTGACAATATGGATGCCATGATTGTTGACTTCTGTCAGTTCTAGACAATCGATGCATCTGATTCGGTCGTGATGGTTTGAGATTTTGGAGAAGATGAGAATATCGATGGAACACACTGATGATCAAGGATTTGAAAAGCAAAGTTTTCAATTGTCGATTTCACATTGTTGTAAAATATGTAGCAGCTCTTATTGGAGAGTATTACCGGGTACTGGGTAGTTAAAGTTCACTATCAGTAGCTCTCGGTCCCCATTATCAAAAGCATACTTTATGAAGCCCACAGGGCCATCAATAAATGTCCTTTAATACTAATATGTAGTGTGTCGTGGTGGGTCCCTGCTGGTTCTTAATATCCTGTGTGGTACTAATCTCTGAACTACTACAAATATCTCTGTTCCACTGAAACAATCGAGAGAAAATTTTACTTCTCACAAATGCCGAATGATCCACGCTATCCATACCCCTTATTAGAATGTGTAAAATTTTACTTAAGGTCTCGTCTGGTCTAACTGTAGAAGTGGCCAGCCCTGTGTCGCCACTCCTGATATTGCATCTCGTCAGTGATCACAGAGATATAAATTACTATGACATCCCCAAAAAAAAAAATAACAACGCATCTGACCTTAAGGAAAATAAATGATTCAGAAGAACTCAGTTTGAAGGATTTCAGTCGCAGTGTGTGTCCAGAAACAAAAACCATGAATAATCACTCGAGCATAGTTCATTTAGTCGTTAACTTCAAAGAGTAATATATACTAATTAAGTAGAAAAATTCTGCAATCTCTTTGACACACTTTATTGTTGCTGTGGTCAGCCAGTAATAGTGCTCAGCCGCAGTAGCAAATAATAAGATTTTAATAGAGACAAGAAATATTCCTCTTACAATTACGTTCGCTAATGACACTCCCAGGTAATATGAGCGATCGTAGGTCAGCTATTTGCAAATACTACTCTAAGTTACATGGAAAGTTTATTTTAAATTCGAGCACAGGGATCGATTTATTGAAAAGAAAATGTCTTATCTTCTTTTTATACAAATCCTGGCCAGATTCTTAAATTTGCAAATACTTATCCTCACTGATTATGCTACCTTTTTACAAGGAAAAAAAACAGAAAATGACCTACAGTGCCACCACCATTTTCCGAACACCTCTCATGATTAAAATTACAAAATAAAAGCAAGGGCCATTTTTCAGGTATGGGTGAAATGAATCATTCAAAAGGACTGGTTTCCCACAACCCATAAGAGTCTGCCTGTTGATCTTTAGGAACAGACTAGGGAAGAAAAATGAATGTAGTCGTCAATAGGCAAGGTTTTGATTTAGCCACTACCCAAATGGAGTACCATAAACACTTCATATAGTAATAATTATTCAATTGTTACTTTGTTCTGTACACCTTATGCAGCATCTAATACACAAAAACAACTGTTCACCTTAAAAAATGTCTTTGTATCTGTCATGAAAGTAACTTTACATGTAATTACTCTTCCTGCCCTTAGTCATGAATCATACTATTTACACACCATCTTTTCAAATATGACACATAAGCAGTATAAACCCATCACACTCAACGATAATTTGGACAACATGCAGCCTCCGACAATATCTCCAATCCACACTAACTCCCAACTTAAAAAAAAAAAGGACTATCTGGTACGTCCAAACATTTTAGTAAAATTATTATACAGGGTAACTTAAATTCCTTTATGAATAAATCGTAATTATACACCCAGCTAAGAGAAGTTATTAATTACTCTGTGGGCCATCAAACAGATAACAAAAAAATTAAATAATATGCATGAAACATAACTTACGTGATCTGATACTATCTTGATTTACGAGCAAATTCGCATAACATAAGACCAAGAATTATGATAGATTACTGATTAATTACTCATGGAATAAAACCACATAAGATACCACATATATCTACAGACTACTATTTGGCGCAACCCAGTATGCGACGAGAAATCCATAAACATTCAATTACGGCACTTTGCCGTTGAAACATCATCTTAAGGTGGCAGAATTTTCCGTTAATTCCCTATTCAGCTTTTAGAATACATCAATTCAGCATGTAGATCATATTATATGTCTAATTTACTATTTTAATATTCGACAATACTTTTGGTAGCTAACCTTGTAACCTATGGACACATTAATTTTTTACCTTAATATAAATTTTCTTTTTAGTAATTTGCTTCTTTGCTCCACGTGAGACCCATTTATTCTCTGCTTCTGTGCTGTTAGTATGTGCAGGAAAGTGGACGCCATCTTACTTTGTTCAACTCCCGATGCTCCAGTGCATTCACGTGAAAACATGCAACAGAAAATAATCACTAGATATAAATATACCATTCATATAAACAAAAAAAATTCGTCAACCCAAGTTGTATGCAATATACTCTCATTTTCCTATCGTCCAGAAGTAATTGATACTCGAAAAAATTCTATACCGCTACAAATACCATTGTTCACAATGTTCGTTCAGAAAATAATGTGTAGAGAGAAAGGAATCGATAAAAAAAAATTGAATTTCTTTTTGTTGAATCAGTTGTTGAAATCATCACTTTAAGGTTTTTGATCCCAGAATGAAAAATCGAACACGGTGCATGGAAAAATGACACTTAATTATGGAGGAATTTTAACAGTCAAATTGTATAACAGAGACTAGCAAGTGACCTGAGAAGTTCGTCTAAACTGAGTACAAGCTGAACCACTTAGATCGCGCAGTTGATTGGCATTGTTGATTGCCGTACCAGATGCCACAGCAGGTTTTTCCTCCATTAATTCATTATAATATCAACTCAGTGTTATAAAATTATTTCTTTTCATATAGGTATTAGCTGATATGACGTTTAAGTGGTAAAATCATTATATAGGAAAAAGTGATGAGGCAGTTTAGTGGTACGAATATCCTAGCAGTACTAGTGGTGGGATACAGGGGTGATGGGAATGACAGAACATTATAAAAGAAATATTTATGTTGAAAGTGTAGTTCTCTAAGGTCACAGATGAAAATTTCCTGCATCCGCCCCAATATTGACAGTGGTAATGAGCAGAATTGAGATGTAAGGCATTTCTCGTTCAGGAATTTGAGACATATTTATTTTACTTGAGGTTGTAAGTAAATAAGCCACTTTGCTCATGCAGCCTGTTAACTCAATGGATCACAGCCAGTGGTGAAGTAGTTACTCTGCCATACAAATATTTTATATTATCAGTAATAGAGCATAGGTAACAACTCATCCTAAAGATTGTCACAGACAGGCATGTGAAATAGACAATCACATTCACACGAATTAATTTTTTGACATGGCCTTCATCAGAAAAAGATACACATACATTCATATAACCACTCTGACATAACTCAAGCACACATGACCACAGAGTAATGAATTTTAATATCCTTCTGTGTAATTTGTTTTTATTACTTTGAAATGGTCTAAATCTTCAAGGACAGATTAAAAATAACACAATCTGAATACTTAGCTATATACTGAAACAAAAATCTGATGGTTCCTATTTATTATACCACCTGTTAACAGAATGATGAAATAATGGCTCCACTGAAGGAAGAAGATCGCTTGTCAGCAACAGTTTGGGCAGTAACAGATGCGGCAGCAGTTGTACCTCGTGGTGTATTTGTATTAAACACTGATGATGGTTGTCTTTCATGGAATCCATGTTTCGTTGGTTTGGGACATAGCAAGGCAACTGAACTGTCACACTATCTGCATCTTAGACCTCCACGCAAACCTTGGAATACGTGTCTACTTACTGCTTCGACGCCAAATCCAGCCATTGATTGCCTCGATTCAGTTGACACTGATTTTCCACCAGGTAAGTACCTTCTTGTCACTACAATATTTCTGATTTGTTATATTTAAAGATGACAATGAACATAAAAATAGAAACTTCCTGGGAATTAAAATTGTTTGCCAGAACCGAGCCTCAAACCTGTGACCTTTGCCTTTTGCGGGCAAGCACTCTACCATCTGAGCTATCGCGGCATGCCTCATGGTCCATCCTTATAACTTTACGTCTGCCATTACCTCGTCTCCTACTTTCCAAACTTCATAGAATTTCTCCTGCAAAACTTGCAAGACTAGCACTCCTGCAAGAAAGAATATGCTTGATAGGACAACAGGGTCCTACAATTCACAGATGTAGGCGTGGAATCCAATACCGCCCCAAACCGTAATATTGAATGCAGACAATATGGTGGTGAGGAAACAGTTATACAGTCTCTCCCCGAGGTGTCCTCAGATGCTAATCCAAATATTGCGGTGTTGCAGACAGAATCAGGATTTAAATGACATTGTTTTTACCGATAAATCCCGATCCTGCAGACACCACCAAGATGGTCGAATTAGAGCCTGGAGACAAAGTGATGAGAGACTGTTGAATTGTTGCTTTAGGCTGAAAAGGAATATTAATGATTATTGTACGATGTAAGATAAAGATCTCCCAATAATTTATGGTGCCTAAGATTGATAGCAGTTAGTTGCTTGCTAGTTGTCAAGCTAATTGCTTTGTGCTGCTGAGTTCCTTTTTAGTGGTCAAGAATTTCGTAGTGCATCACAAGTTTAACATCATTTGCGAAAAGGGACAATAGTGCAACTGATGCCGGGATATATTCGTAATTTTCCACTGAAAGTTTAATTTGCCACCCACATAAGTGTTAAATAAACTTCTTTGATATGTGACATAGAAGTTGCAGTTATGGAATTTTCCAGTGAGGTTGGGTTTAGGTGGACGGTAGTGATGTAATTACTCCTATAACAGTGAATCTTGAAGATTAAAAGTAGAACACTGAACGAAATAAAAGCTTGATTCTGGTAGGAGATATCCAGGTAAGAATTTACTGTTATAAAAAACTTAATTTTAGCAGTAAAACTGGCAAAAGATCCATGTGAGCTACCAGCTACTCCCTTCTGCAAAACCTTGTTCCCTGGCCCAAAATGAAAACTGACTTGGTTTAAATTGCTCTAATAACAGGAAGTTAACAACACAGTGACCAACATACGTAGCACGAAATTACACACAGACATTAATAAACAAACCATCACAATTAAAATTATGGCATAAAGGCAGCTAAGAAAACATTTATGATGCAACGGAATTTAAACATAAAAAATTGCATCTGAGATTGCTCTCAGCACTGGTGAAAAACAATCTTAAATAAAAAGCGGGAAGCTGCTCAAAATTACCATTTATACGCAAGTTAAAATTATACTGAACTTAACTCTTTTATTCAGGTCGAACGCAAGCAAAATGAGGGATCAATTTTGTTAATACAATAAAAAAAGCATCTCCTTACATGGAATAATACTGACGATGCCCCACATTGAATTTAACATAAATTACACAGAACGTAATGCTACTAGGGGGAGAATTTGCAGACAACACTCACTTGCTCACACACACGCAATGCAACAGCAAAACTCACCAAAATCAGCGTGCTGAAATGAGGCAGAAGCAGGTGCCACTATCGTAGGCGAAATTCAGCAAAGCTGTAGGTACCACACAACACAGTATACAATGAAACAGAGAAGATGGCTCTGGTCTGCCATGCCAGATTTGACATGGTGCATTAAGTATAGCAAAATTATGTTGCATCTAGATTACACAGCAAGCAAACACGCTAACGGCAACACACAGCTACATTACATGATCGCACTCCACCGAAGGTGAAGTGGTTAAAAATCGGATTCATTGCACAAAATCATGGCGGACTTTTATGTTGCAACCTGAGAGTAAACTATCTAGGCACTGATTAGATGAGAAGTGGAGTGAATTCAGGTGACTAGCTGGAAACCCCGGAAGTTGGAGTTCGGACCCATCAGGTTCCGAAAACCTATAAAAATGTATAAATTCAATTTCCGAAAAATAAAGAAAATTATCTATGGCATGCAACCCAGAGAATTTTTTTTAATTACAATAGTAAGCGAAGCAAATACAGCTACACGCGATAGGGAGCGATTACAGAGACAGATGAAGTCCGGTCTCAAAAAAACAAGAAAAGTGAAATAATTATAAAGACGGAAAAATAAAAATAAAAACTATGGCATGCAACCCTTAGAAATACATAGAATTTCAGAAGCAAGCTATTGAACAGGATTGTACAAGGCTCAGAGAGAATTACTGATAAAGACTAAATGTATACTACAAGTTTGGAGAAGAAACAGCAACATTAAAATAGGTGGGGAGAGAAGATCCCATAATGTTAGTGGAAATCAGAAGGATATATGCATAGTTGCTTGCCTGATGGGCATGGAAAAAACAATAGTGGAAGCTGTAGTCTTTGTTCTAAGAACCAACCACATGGAACACCTATCACTCATGAAGGAAACCATAAGAAGATTTTTACACGCACTGTACAAAAGTGAACATATCGTCTGTTAGAAATCAGGCCCCACAAAGCTACACAGAGTTCGTACATCGCCACATAATCATAAAAGGTTTGAATATACCAGGCCGTTATCAAACTGCAATTAGTAGCACATACACGGGGTCTATCTGTTGGAAATCACTGGACTGAATAACTTGAACACATTTCCGCGCACAATCGAAAGGAATATTCCAAAAAATTAATCTAAGTTCAAGAGTCTAACTTAAACATGCTAGACAACGAATCGCTACCATTTCAGCGGGCACAAGAGCAGAACCAATGTTACCTCACTGCGGTCCGAGAACAAAGTGTAGACCTAGAGGCCAGAAGGCGCGGAAAACCTACTGGTTGTGGGGAGAGAAGATCGTGTGAGTCACCCTGGAGAAGGCTCGTCGACTAGCTTATAACCAAAGGGTGTAGAAACCTCTTTGGTTGCATCAGCAGCAGGAGTTGGTAATGACAAACTATCGACTCTGAGCCAGAGAGAACCATGCAAAGCGAGCTATTACCACCCACATTCAGACAGCCATTAAATCCTCACACATCCACTTAAAAGTACAACAAGTACACATTCTCACAGGGACAGTGGCGTAGCGAAGAAGCCGTACTTATTGCCACATTCATAACCACAGTAATAAATTATTAAAATAACAAAATCCTAGCAATATTAGCTAACATTTCTGAAAATAATATTTTAATACATGAAATAAAATGCTATTCCTCATGCCTTGTAAAGAGTGGGGTCCTAATTTACCATAATGCTAATCTAGCAACATCAAATAAATTACAATTTTATAAAAAATATATGGAAGTCGACAGACTGTCATCTTTCAAGATGAAGCTATAATTTTCAAGATTTGTCGAATCAGTGGTAACTATTGTGTTTTAATATGGTGATTGAAGTTAATGCTGTGTGGCAACATTAACTACCCCATTTACAGAACGTACTTACCTCGAAATTCGACTGTGATGGGTAGAAACAGTAACATCTTTAGAGCCTGGAACAAGAAGGACTATTTGGAGATCTTGCAAGTAACCATTCAACAGCTGTGAGTGAGTTAGGTATGATGAAAAAAGTTATAATCTCGTTTATTAGATTTCATCACTGTGGCAACACCTGAAGTAAGCTCCAACTTTGCCAAGTAAGCTCCAAGTTTGCCTATTTAAATTTGGAGCTGTAAGTGGTGGTGGAGCCTTAGGGTTTATTTTTGTTCATTTTTCCATATTAAATTAAAAAGTTAGTTGTACGGGATAACTGCATAGCAGTCACTCTTCAGTTAAGAGATGTATGTGGTGTTATATTACAAACCAAAAAAACATAAAAAAGCCTGGTGACATTACATAATAATAAAAACAATTTACATATTTTATTTATCTTGTAGTTTGAATGGAACTATGCAAAAAGGAAGGAATAAAGTAATGCATTATTATGACAACAATAATTCAAAAAAGTCAGACAAGGAGATTAGTATCTTTGGTTTATTGGTAGATTCAAATCGGTTAGCAAAGTCAATGACCTTAATAAAAATATATAATGGTTACTTATGGGATAAATATAGAAGAAAGATAATAATAAAACAGATCTTCATAAATTTCAAAGAAAAATAATAATTAGTATAAAAAGTGATATTGTGTACTGTCAAAGATTTATTAGGACTGATTTTGCGAAAACTATAAGTGAAAGAAAATATTCCGGTTTAGGATCGGACTCTTTGAAGATATGTACTGTGAAGTTATTTCTTTTCAAGAAAACATTTAAATAAAATAAATTCATGTCAGAGGTTTATAATAAGCAAAGAGTACAGGTAGAAACATAGTTATGTATTGTTTCATGATTAAACTATATCTAGTCAAGGTAAAGTGAGGTATATTTTAGTATTTGGACGATAATTTCATTGGAGAAAATAGGAAAGGTGCTTTGAAATTCTGCATACAATAAGAACTTTTAATTTACATTTATTTGTCTTATGACAGATGCTGGCAACGTGTATGTGAGTGGCTCTAATTTTTTCTTAAGGTGTCTCTCACTTATACATTTGTGCTGTTACCAGGAATGGAGTGTTGGGGTATCAGAACAGTAAGAAGCGAATTTCTATTTTAATTTCATTTAATTTAATTTTCTATTAATATTAAAAAAGGAGAGAGAAAATTATTATGAATAATAACAATAATAGACAATTATTAATTAATGTTGTGAAAAAAATCATCTGTGAAACTAAAAGAAAAAAAGTGGAAGAGCAGTATCTTTGCTTTTTAATTAGCAGTCAGTCTTGATTTGACTTCTCGAGCAGTTAGAAGTGATGAGCTGTCTCATTTTTTTTCTTCTGTGTAAACTTTCAGTTGAGATGTAAATGTTTTTAGAAAAATACAAATCCTTTTCGAGAGTGAAAAGTTTCATCTTAGTTCATTACTTCGGCCTTAAAGTGAACCACTTAATGACCCTGAGATGTGATGAAGCAATCAACAATAAGAAGACATTTTGAAAACTGTCAGTGTTTTTTTTTTACATGAGTTTATTCTACGGTTTCTCTGAGGTTTATTAATATTGACTGCAGTTCTTCTTTGCTAAATATATATATATATATATATATATATATATATATATATATATATATATATATATATATATATATAATGATATTTCACAATATAAAGTGACATATTCAAACTGTTGCAGTTGTGTTCAAATTTAAAACATATATGCATCCTGAACATTTAACGTCACTTACAACCTGATAAGGGATTTTCTGAAATATTGAGAGTCAGATGCACATCCTCTTTACATTAATGGCATATACGAGTTCTGTTATGAATTTTTCTATCATGATAGGCGATCAAAGGGGCAAAATTATAACATATTCGTATGTATTTTCTGTATGTATTTTTATGTACATTACATTAAAGAATATTTAAATTGCATTAGACAAGTCATGTCATTACAACTGGCTCTTAAAATACAATAGCAGGTACAAGTGGGAATGTAGAAATTAAATCTGCCAATAGTGTTAAGACTTTATGGAGGAAGTTGCTTTCAATGGTATAAAGTAACATTTTTATATGTAGACTAAAATTTATTTCTCTCTATAAACAATTAACAAAATCTGGACATTTCCTAATTTTTTACAGATATTTTAGTCTACAAATCTGGCAAGTCTAATTGTAATGTACAAACAATAATATAGTAATAAGGACAGTCTACAATTTACTGCAAAGATATGGCAACGAGCTGTGACAGGCACATACAAAAGACACAACATACAACACTTTCAGCTATCAGCCATGACGTTCTTCAGAAAATAGAACATTCACGCAATCACACAGGCACACAACACAATCATACAACTATCACCTCGAAGCTGCCACACTTCGAATCACACTCTGCGGTGTGTAAATCAGGGAGGGCAGGAGAGAGGGGATAGGAAGGTTGTGTCAAAGTGGTGGAAATGGGTACAGCATGGCCTACATGGCAATAACGAGATGCAGCTTAGGAATGGAGTGGGGAGGCAGGTGCGAGGAGAAAAATAAAATAAAATAAAATAAACAAAATACATATAAATACATATAGTACTTTTAATAATCTCATAGTCTTCATACGAAAAGTGTGTGAGGGTGTTTGCATTGTAATTGATGCATGCACTTTAAATAAATATATTGAAACAGAGTGTGATTGGCCAATGTGTATCGATGACTTTTTGACTAAATTTGAAACGGCAAAGTACAACTACTTCAGTTCTGTAAATCTGACGTCTGAATATCATCAAGTCTGCATCCATGAGGATTCTAGAAAATATAGAGTTTTTTTGTTTGACAGTAAGGCATAGGCCTAACAGTATATTACCATTTGGGCTAAACATTTCTGTACCGGTATTTATTCGAAAATTGGATGAAAGTCTCAGAAGGAACTTGTTACAGCAACTGGTAATTTATGTTGATTATTTTAATACTTTCGGAAAATTTGGGAAGACCATTATGTATTATTAGAAAAACTATTGTCCAAGTGCCTTGAAAAAGGAGTAACCTTGAAAATTAGTCAATCCTTTTTCGGTAGAAGTGAGGTTAAATTTTTGGGACATTATGTGGGAGTAAATTGTATAAGACCTGACAATGAAAGATTCGATGCTATTAAGGATTGTCCAGAACCTAAAACTGTTAAGCAATTAAAAGTTTTTTGGGGTAAATTCGTTTTTAAGTAATGTTAAAGTGTTAAGTAATGTTAAAGAATAATATACCGTTGAAGTGGTGTAAGGAAGTCTCAGCGGCTTTTCTACAAATGGAGCACGCTCTTATAGAGTCCAATGTATTAAACCATTTAATACTCGGGCAACCCTTTAAACTAGCAAAAGATGCATCAGTGTATGGTATTGCTGCAGAATTATTTCAATGTTACTGGAATCCATAAGACTAAGACCATAACACAATAGGTTTTGCAAGCAGGTGTTTAACAAATCATGAAAGAAATTATTCCACTATGGGAAAGTAGTTACTTGTAGTAGTGTTAGCTGCTGCTAAATTCCAAAATCTTATAAGGGGATCGAAAATATTATTATATAGCGATCTTTAGGCATTATCATTTTTGTTTGAGAGTGAATTGCTACATAGTAGGTTGATGAGATGGACTTTGTTTTTACATCACTCTGATATCTAAATAGAATATATTAAAGGATCAACCAATATCGTACCAGACTCACTTTCGAGATTGTTGGAAGGAATGGAAAATGTCGCAATATGTGAAGAGAAAGGTATCATTATCAGTATAAATTTCTTGGAGTTAGGTTATTGTGATGATGCAGTCTGTAAGTTGTCTAATGAAATTAAAACCATGGTTTGAACTGACGAATTCTTTAAAGCTAACTAAGATGAGTGTGGTAAAGTGTTAGAAGATCATTTAATGAACGACAGATATTCCCGAAGTGGGGTGGCTTGCGTGCCTCAACGATGCAGATAGCCATACCATAGGTGCAACCACAACAGAGGAGTAAATATGGCCAGGCAAACGTGTGGTTCCTGAAGGGAGGCAGCAGCCTTTTCAGTGGTTATTGTAGCAAAGATAGACACAAAACCAACACAGACCACAGTAGTGGAAGTTTATATGCCAACTAGCTCGGCTGAAGATGAGGATTTCGAATAAATGTATTAGGAGATAAATGAAATATTTCAGAAATTTAATCGAGACGAAAACCTGATTGTGATGGGGGACTGGAACTCAGTAGTAGGAAAGGGAAGAGAAGGAAGTTTAGTAGGTGAATATGGGCTGGGAAAAAGGAATGAAAGAGATCACTTGGTGGAATTTTGCGCAGAGCACTATTTAATGATCACAAACACTTGGTTCAAACATCACGAATGAAGGCTGTATAAGTGGAAGAGACCAGGAGACACTGGAAGGTACAAAATTGACTTTATAATGGTGAGGAATAGATTTAGAAACCAGGTTCTAAACTGTAAGACATATCCAGGGGCAGATATAGTCTCTGACCTTTACTTATTGGTTATGAACTGCAGATTGAATCTTAAGAGACTGAAGAAAGGTAGAAAAGTTATAAGATGGAACCTGGACAAATTGAAGGAACCAGAGGTGATTGAGAGTTTCAGAGGGAGCATTAGGCAAGGTTTGGCTGAAACGGGGGAAAGTAATACAGTAGAAGAAGAATGGCTGGTTCTGAGAGATAGGGTAGTGAAGGCCGCAGAGTATCATACAGGAAGATTGACAAGGCCTAGTAGAAATCCCTGGATAACAAAGGATATACTGAACTTAATTTATGAGAGAAGAAAATATAAAAATGCACAAGTGAAGCTGGCAAAAGGGAGTACGGACGTTTGAAAAATGAGATTGACAGGAATTGCAGGAGTGGCTAGAGGACAAATGCAGAACTGTAGAAGAATGTATAACTAGGGGAAAGATAGATACTGCCTACAGGAAAATAAAAGACATATTTCGTGACAAGAAAAACATCTGTATGAATATCAAGATCTTGGATGGAAAACCACTACTAAGCAAAGAAGGGATAGTTGAAATATGTTTGTTTGTAAATCTGTCGGAACAAACTGCATGGTCATCAGTCCGTAGTTTACAAACTACTTAAACCTAGGTAAACTAACCTAAGGACAACACACACACACATATGCCACACTCGAACCTCCACGGGGAGGAACCGCGCGCTCTGCAGCGAGATGCCTTAGACCGCTCAGCTACTCCACCGTGGCAAGGGATAGTTCAACTGTGGAAGGAATATATAGAGGCGTTATACAAAGGAAATAAACTTGAAGGCAGTACTCTAGAAATGGAAGATGAAGTGGAGGACGAAGAAATAGGAGATATGAATCTTCGAGAAGAATTTCACAGATCACTGAAGGATTTGAGTCGAAACAAGGCCCTTGGAGCAGATGATAATCCGTCTGAACTGCTGATTTCGTTAGGAGAGCCAGTCATGAAAAAATTGTTCCACCTGGTATGTAAGATGTATGAGACAGGAGAAATACCCTCCAACTTCAACAAGAACAGTTCCAAAAAAGCAAGTGCAGACAAATGTGAAAATTACAAAACTATCAGTTTAATGAGTCATGGTTGCAAAATACTAACACAAATTATTTACAGATGAATGGAAAAACTTGTGGAATCAGACCTTGGGAAAGATCAGTTTGGATTTATGGGAAATGCAGGAACACGGGAGGCAATACTCACATTACGACTTATCTTAGAAGATAGGCTAAGGAAAGGAAAACCTACGTTTTTAGCATTTGTAGATTTGGAGAAAGCTTTTGACAATGTTGACTGAAATACGGTCTTTCAAATTCTGAAGGTAGCAGAGGTGAAATATAGGGAGAAAATAGTTATATTCAACCTATACAAAAACCAGACAGTTGTTATTACAGTCGAAGGACAAGACAGAGATGCAGAGGTTGGGGAGGGAGTAAGACAGGGTTGTAGCCTTTCCCCAATGTTGTTCAATCTGTACACTGAACAAGCAGTGAAGGAATGCATGGAGAAATTTGCAGAGGCGATTAAAGTTCAGGGAGAAGAAATAAAAACTTTGCAGTTTGCCGATGACATAGTAATTCTGTCAGAGACTGCAAAGGATCTGGAAGAACAATTGAACGAAATGGACAGTGACTTGAAAGGAAGATATAAGATGGACATTAACAAGTAAAACGAGGGCAATGGAATGTAATGTCAGAAAATCGGGTGATGCTGAAGGTATTAGATTAGGTAATGAGAGTATAAAAGTAGTAGATGAGTTTTGTTATTAGGGTAGCAAAATAACTTCTGACGGCTGAAGTAAAGAAGAAATAAAATGCAGAATGGTTTTGGGAAGAACGGCGTTTCTAAAAAAGCGAAACTTGTTAATGTACAATAATAATTTAAATGTTAGGAAGTCCTTTCTGAATGCATTTGTCTGGAGTGTAGCATTGTATGGGAGTGAAACGTGGACGATAAGGACTTCAGACAAAACGATGATAGAAGCTTTTGAAATGTGGTGCTACAGACGAATGATGAATATTTGATGTGTACATCACATAACTAATGAGAAGGTGGTTAACCGAATTGGGGAGAAAGGAGTTTCTGGCATATTCTGCTTAAGAGAAGGGATAAATTAGTAGGATACATTCTGAGACAACAAGGAATGTTCCATGCCCATCAGGCAAGTAACTATGTGAGTATCCTTCTGACTTCCAGTAATATTTCGCGATCTTCTCTCCCCACCCATTTTAATTTTGCAGTTTTTTCTCCAACTTGTAGTACACACTTTGTCAGTAATTATCTCTGAGCCTTGTACAACCTCATTCAATAGCTTCTTTATGTAATTCTAAGGAACAAGGAGGAAACAAGGAAAGACCGTCTGTCGTCTTCCACACATTGTTTGCATATTTCTGTAAGGTTATAAATTATTTAATGTCGCTAGATTATCATTCTGTCAAAACTTGAACCCCACTCTTTTAGAGGCTTGAGGAATAGCATTTTTATTTCATGTGTTAATATATTAGTTAATATTGCTAGGTTTTCTAATTTGTTATGTTAATAATTTATTATTAATTATTGTGGCATAAATGTGGCTTCTCTGCTACGCTATTGTCCCTGTGAGAATGTGTACTTGTCTTACTTTTAAGCGGATGTGCGAGAATCTGTGGCTGTCTGAATGTGGGAGTGATAGCTCGCTTTGCATCGTTCTCTCTGGTTCAGAGTCGATAGCTGCTGAGGCTACCAAAGAGGTTTCTACGCCCTTTGGTTACTGTCCAGTCGTCGAGACTTCTCTAGGGCGAGATTGTCCGTCCCCACCACTGGTGATCTTGTATTTTCCGGCTTCCGGTGGCTTCCCACTTCTGGTGGCCGCTCGGTCTGGTCATTCTGTGCTGGTCTTCTGGAGAGGTAAGGTTGCTTCTTTTTGTGTCCACGAGATGGTAGCGTTTCATTGTCTAGCACGTTTAACTCAGACTCGTGACCTTCGAATCATTTTTTGGAATGTTTTCTCCGATCGTGTGCGGAAATGTGTTCTCGTTTTTGAATTCAGTGATTTCCAATAGATAAACGCGGTGTGTGAGATTCTAGTTGCAGTTTGATAACGGCCTGGTATGTTAAAACCTTTTGTGATCATGTGGCGGTGTATGCACTGTGTGTAAATACTTTCTAGCTGTGTGGGGTCCGATTTCTAATAGCTGATATGTTCATTTTTGTACAGTGCAAGTAAAAATCTTCTCATCGTTTACTTCCGTGACTGATATGTGTTCCATGTGGTTGGTTCATAGAACAAAGCCTTCAGCTTTCACTCTTGT
Organism: Locusta migratoria; assembly: GCA_026315105.1. Lineage (NCBI taxonomy): Eukaryota > Metazoa > Arthropoda > Insecta > Orthoptera > Acrididae > Locusta > Locusta migratoria. Next base: position 68,351,052 of record CM048750.1, on the reverse strand, counting down.
TTGTTCCATGGCCTTCAGGCAAGTAACTATGTGGGTATCCTTCTGATTTCCTCTAATATTTCGCGATCTTCTCTCCCCACCCATTTTAATTTTGCTGTTTCTTCTCCGACTTGTGGTACGCATGTTGTCAGTAATTCTCTCTAAGCCTTGTACAACCTCCTTCAATAGCTTCTTTATGTAATTCTAAACATTTCTATGGGTTACATGCTGTAATTCTTAATTCTACTTTTCCGACTTTGTAATTATTTCACTTTTACGAGTTTTTTGAGGCTGGACTTCATACCTCTCTGTAAGCGCTCCCTATCGCGTGTAGCTGCATTTCTTTCGCTTCTTCATGTAATTCTAAACATTTCTATTGGTTTCATGCTGTAATTCTTTCTTTTGTTTTTCCGACTTTGTAATTGTTTCAATTTTGTGGTTTTTTTGTGACAGGACCTCTGTAATCGCCCCCTATCGCTTGTAGCACTATTTCATTTGCTTCCTTATATAATTCTAGCCATTTCTATGGGTTTCATGCTGTAGTTACTTTTCTTTATTTTTCGGAAAGTGGATTTATTCAATTTTATCGGTTTTCGGTACCACGTGGGTCCGAGTTCTGACTTCCGGTGCGCCTGAATTCACGCCACGTCTCATATAAAACCGGTACCTAGATCGATTTCTAACAGACTGCAACTTAAGAATCCACCGTGATTTTGTATAATGAATCCGATTTTCAACCGCTTCACCTTAAGTGTAGTGCATTCATGTAACATAGCCATGTGACGCCGTTAGCGTGTTTGCTCGCACTCCAGTTCAGATGTAATTTAACTTGGCTATACACACACACCATCTCAAAACAGGCATGACAGACCAGAGCCAGCTTTAAAGTGTTTTTGTATATTGTGTTTTGTGCTACCTCCATCTTGCTGAATTTCGCCTACGATAGCGGCGCTGCTCCCACCTCGTCTCAGCACGCTGATTTTGGTGAGTTTCGCTGTGGCATTGCATCTGTGTGAGCGAATGAATGTTGTTTGTGAATCCTTCCACCCAGTTGCGTTAAATCATGTATAATTTAGGCTGGACACCGTCCGCATTAATCCATGTAAGAGATGCATTTTTATTGTATTAACAAAATTGGTTCCCCATTTTGATTGTTTTCTATCTGAATAAACAAGTTTAAGTTCACCATAATCCGTAAGTTGCCTATAAATTGTAGTTTTAGAGCACCTTCCCTCTTTTATTTAATATTGTTCTTCACAAGTGCTGAGAAAAAGCTCAGATGCAATTTTTATTATGTCTAAATTCCGTTGCACCATAAATGTTTTCTTAGCCACCTTTCTAAGATAACTCTAATTGTGGTGACTTGCTTATTAATAACGTGTGAGCTGCTATGTGTATTGACTACTGTAGTATTAACGTCCTGTTATTGAAGTAATTTGAAATGAGTCAGTTCTCAGTTTGGGCCAGGGAACAATGTTTTGTAGCAGGGAGTCACCAGTAGTTCACACGGATCTCATTTGCTAATTTTAGTGATAAAACAAAGCTCTTGTTTCGTACAGTGGTCGACTTTTAACATAAGAGGGAAGTGTGTGGGGTAATAATTGTATAGGGTAACCAAGGGACGAATACAGTAAGCAGATTGAAAAGGATGTAGGTTGCTGAACATATACTCAAATGAAGAGACTTGCACAGGACAGGGTAGCGTGGAGAGCTGCATCAAACCAATCTGTAGACTGAAGACGACAACAACATCATGGTGGTACTTATTTTGGTGTGGTGATGTTAAAAACAATGTTTGGAAACTGTATACCTAAACAAGTGCAAGTAGATTTAATTTGGTTTGTCCACTTTTGGATAAAGAAGTGCATTAAGCATATGCACAATTCTATTATTTTATGATCTAAACAGGAGAGTTATAAGAAATATATGAACATATCAAATTTGCCAGGGTGATAAAACTTATAACAAGCCTAGTCCTTTCATTATTATCCCATAATACCAAAAACCTTATATGATATAATAGCTTGTGTCTTCTATGGGTCTCTTCCTGTCAGTGAGGGTGGAGTATAATTTGGTTATTATAGAATTTGGGCAGTGTATGTAAAACTGTATCCTATAAAGAACGCAAGTTCAGAAACTGTAATAAAATGTTTCAAAAATGATTTCAAAGATGACGATAAGCCTAAACATTGGTGGATCCAAGGGGGCGAAGTTAGCATGCTATCACTGCACTGAGTCTTTAAAACTGTGAGACTTTTGTTTGAATGGGCGTGAGATAAAAAGAGGTGGCCCGTACTAGAGTCTTTATACTGAGCCAGAGTTTAGTTGACGATGAGAATTCTCCCTCCCCTCCTCCCCAGTAGGCCATCCTGATCCGCCCCTGAGCCTAAAATAAATCTCTCACACAATGGCACAAAGTTCACAAGTAAGATTAAACATGTTGCTATTTTAAACTGCAATCCATAGTCAAACCCTGCAGAAAGAGCGATGCAGGAGTTGGAGAGGCTGTGTAGAACATTTTGTTCAGAAAAACATTCTTCATGAAGTACTCTAATAAATGAGTTTCAGGTAATACTAAATGAATTACCACATTTTTCGTCAGGGTTATAGCACATAAAAATCCTTATCAAAAAATTTATATAACCATTGTAGAAATATTTTGCGTGGCCATCCTATCCTAAAAGAGGTGAAATGCTATCCAGAATCAAGTAGAGACTAATCTGATTATTGTAGCTAACCACAGATTTAAAAAATTAAATGAAGGAGCTGTAATATCTAAATACAAACTAGGAGACTTAATTTTGGTTAAAAATTTTCACGTAAATTCCAACTTGAAGAAATAAACTAGTAAAATTTTTGAAAATTGACGTGTTTCTTATAAAGTCATAAATATACCACATAATAATACAGTATCTGTACAGAATTTAGTTACTAGTACAGATAAGGGATTGTACAACATGAACGTAATGAAACAATTTATTAAATCCTCAGAGGAATCAGTACTCCTTCCTGATTTGGCAGTATAATGTCCGCCAGGTCTCGAGTCATCTGTTCTGACATTTCCTTTTCGTTTTCTTCAGGATAGATTTTTCACTCTTTTCCTATCCTTTAGACTTTATTTCTACAACTGTACCCTGTTTGTAACATCTTTCAGAGTTAAAGTCCCTATTTTGATATTTTCTTACGATAGAATCTTTACCACCTTACTTACCAGATATTGACTAATTCAGATATGAGCAGAGTCTCACCTAAAGATGACATATTTATTTTGCAGTCATACAGTAGATGCTAGAAATTTAATATTCGACAAAAATAGAATCCAAATGTGAGGCATCTACTTCATACTTGACAAAAACAAAATCCTGATATAAGACATTTTTTATTTATATATTTAATTGTAAGATAATATATTATGTTTTGTTTTTGTATTCTGATGGGTTTCTGCCAGAGAGGCAGAATGAATTTATTTGTCTCTATCTAGAAGTGACGGTCTCCTAGAAAAGTAGTCAAACGTTATTTAATAACTGTTATACAGAGTAATTTGATGCTTTTCTGGTAATAATATTGGGAAGGGTTATTACTTGATTTTGTAGGGAAGGTTCTTTAGTTTTTTAGTGGTGTTTTCTACAAACTTTGAATACTTACACACATACAGTTACACATATACATTTCACACATACGGGCATTGCACAAACAAGCATCGTTGATTACTCAGCATTGGCAGGCCATAGTGGGGATTGGAGGTTTTACTTTGGGGTCCCAAAGGTACCGAGGCAACGTCCGTTCTGTAGTGGGTCCATGAACAACTTGTGTGACATCATGTGTCCTCCAGTGTTGCAGATGAACACTGAAGGGACATGGGTTCATGGTTTGGGGTGGGGGGGGGGGGGGGTGGGAAGGGTTACCTGTCTTTCCAGGCCAACTTCTTCTTTTCTTCTTTGACTCCAATACTTTCTTTTCCTTTCATACTACTCTATAAGAGCACATGACGTTCAGTCCCCCATCTACAATACATACATGTTTATAGTCAAGACCCTTCTTTTTTTTCTGTGTCAGGTTTTTATACTGCTGACTTCAAACACCAGTGTTTAACCTGCAAGGATCGCCGGAGGATTAACATGCTAACACTTATACACACATACATACACTTACACGCACAAACATATTATATTTACACTTTACATAAGACAACACTTACAAACAAAAGTACACAATACATACACACATTTACGCTAAACTTTAGGTTGGTTGTGTTTATTTGTATTTCCTTGTTTATCAAAACCCATAGGAGAGGAGACACTTATTATCACTCATATCTAGAGGAATAAGTGACAATAAAATATTATGGTATCTCATAACAGGAGAACTTAATGTTTACCGCTTTCCTTTTTTTTTTTTTTTTTTTTTTTTTTTTTTTTTTTTTTTTTTAATGTATGTAGGTCCATTAGTTAGAGATGTCTCTCATGTACACTCGTATCAGGTGGAGCAAAAAAAAGGGAGACACATGTTAAATGGGAGTACATGTCCAGGGAAGATGATATTAGGATCTGAATAAACTGTATGACTAGGGAACAGAGAGGTATTACAGGATGAGAGAGAGGCTCATAGAATGAAGTTGTCCTCAGTAAACGAGAATGGGGAGACTGGGTGGTTATTATTCATATAAGCCAGCTTAAAAGAATAGCTGCTATCTCTTGTTAGGTATGCATAGTTAGGATCTAACTACTGCTTTCTCCTGTTATGTGTCTATGTGGGATTAAAAGTGAGTTGTTGGCATCTATGGGCATGCAAGTGAATGGATGGATTGATACTCAAAGTTTTTTTCTTTGCTTGAGATAGTTAAAGATTTAGTGGTTTCTTCTTTCAGGTCATAAATCTTGGTTCCCAGTTGTGGGTTGGCCGAGGAGTTTTGTTTCATTGTTCTCCTGTAAGTTTTTTTTACAGATAATACAGAAGCTAAGAATTTACTTACATTTTGATACAGTTTAAAAAGAAAAAATGTTACTTACCAACGGTTGAAGAGTTGTGGCTCTCCTGACAAGTATAGTTTGTCACTGTTCTAAAGAAAATATCATTTTTAAGTAATGTAACATTCAGTTTTTATATTAACTGAAAATTATTCTTCTGCTGACTATTGTAGTTCTTTCTGTTAAAAATAGTAGTCATCATGATAAGAGGACAAACAAATAACTTCATATTTAACAGAAAATATGGAAAGTATAAAATAGGACTCATTAACACTTACAGAAACATTTAATAAAGTTACTACTCAGATTGCTCTGTATATTTATGAAAGTGCTTTTTTCTATTAATCATCAAACATTTATTTGTGAATAGGAATTAACCATCTCCTTTCTCAGAATTTTTCTTTGAATTCTCTTTCAGCAGACATTCTTTGTTACTGCCAGTCTGAGAATAAAAACATATTATACACAATTATTGCAGGCTGCTGGAGCCTTCAGCTGGAATGTGGAAGTCATGTAGCTGTACTTAGAAATCTGTTATGGCCAGGTGCAGTGGGATACCACGCCATTGGTACACCTGATCATGGATATGTCTACATTGGCTCAGGGAAGAGAAACCTTGATCTTCCCTTTATGGTTTGATAATTAAATCTACAATTGAGAAGTATTTTTCGTAAAATATTATTTTTATACTGACAAGAGAAAATAAGTTTTAGTTTGTATTTAGGAAGAACCATCGAAGTAAAACCAAACAAATTTTTATATGAATATAAGCATTTAAATAGCTATCCTGTGTTAACTAATATGTAGTACTGAGAACTAGAGCAAGTTGTAGGATGTTAACTGAAGGATGTAGATGCCAGCTCTTGTTGGACAACTGTATGGCACTTCATATGGCACAGTCTTCAGCTTAAAACACAGGAAAAATGGAAGAAAATTTTGCAATTAAATTTTACAGACGTTATTGTATAGATTCAGCTTTAATAAAAACCATTGTATAATTAGATTGTATTCAATAAAGACAAATCTATATGCACAAATTCTTCCAAAGATTTTATCTATTTGTACATTTAAAATTGCCAAGGTATAAAATTAAACGTTTTGTTAATGACTGCCATTTCAATTAAGATAGGCTAATTTCTCTACATTTGATGGCCCAGAGGTTTTTAATATGTAGTTTTTGTAAATTCTTATAACTATAATTTCTATATAAAATGCCAAAAAGCTAGTAAAATACTTAAATAATTTATCTCACATTCGTACCCAAAATTCTAATGAACATTTTATGGACTTAAGATATTTGTTTCTTAATTGTACAATATATAAATGTACGTTTAAAATACAAAGGAAAAGCACTGTTCACAAAAATCTTATATAGATGTTGATGAACTTACTCCAGTTTGTAACCTGAAATTCTGATAAACATTCGACACGTCTGTCAGAAAAATCTTTAGATGAGTTATTAATAAATCTCATAATGCATATAGACTACATTTTTCTAAATTATTTACAATATTTACCATTGATAAACAATTTAATTACTGATTTATCATTTTCCCATTTCAGATGTTAATACCTGTTGCCAGGCACTTGTTTATTCTATAGCTGGTAATCTTTCATATAATTACCCTGTAATTGAAGCCTTTGACATGAATAAAACACGTTCATATTGCTCCATCTCTGAATAGCTACAGTACATATCTATGACTATTCATTATAACAAACAGGGAAAACCATAAGGTTACCCTCTACGAGGATTTTTGATGTTTTTGACAGGCAAGAAAAGGTGAAAAAGTTTTTTTTTATCTCAAAGTTACTTATGTGACACAGCAAGTATAATGCCTGATAATATTGCACCATATGTTTGTGTTTGGAAAATTGTCTGTAATCATCTTAGAAAAATGGTCTCCTGCCTAATTAGGCAAATAGTACCAGGACAAGCCGCGATTTAACTTGATTTCTACAGCAATTATTGTACTTGGTACTTGATTACTTAAAATTTAATTTTGCACACACACCGATATAAGAGTTACATTGAACATAAAGGTGTTGCCTTTTATGAAATACAGCAAGAATTCTCTGTAGTGTAAGAAGTTACACTACATGTGTGAGATCTGGCCCATGATAACCAAATAAGATTACTTTCGTGTTTTTTTTTTTTTTTTTTTTTTTTTTTTAATTCTGACGCCCAATATTTCCCAGGGAATTCTGTTGTACAGGGTCCCAACACTAAAATGGCTACTGTGTGTGAGCTGTAGCCTCAGAGAAACATTCAACCCAAAGAAGATCCAGTTGGACTTTACTTTTATGTAAGATTGGAGATAATAGTTAACACTTATTTCTGAGCAGTATACTTAGAATTGGCAAGCTGACAAGACCTGAATTATGTACAACTCTATGTAATAGTGAAGACAGGTAAAAATGTACCTCTAAAGTGTCACAAACTACATGAGTGTGGAAGATATTTTAAATATTGTAAAGTATTGAATTGACATGTTTCCATGAAGTTTGAAGATACAATTTATAAATTTCAGCATTCTCTCCACACTCATGAACTAGTCGAAACTTCTCTATTTTTAGGGAGAACTTCTCGAATATTGACTTCCAAAAAATTTATTTTATTCCAGAGCAGAGACAAATTTCTAGCGTTTATCATACAATAATATGGTCACACTACAAATTATGGCAACCATTATACAGGACACGTACTGAAAAGGAGAAACTAAAATTAAAATTTCAGTGGACGATTTAATGACATAGAAAAATTAATGTAATAAGGAAGGAAGCTTGGAGTTCAATATCCCGTTGACAGCGTGGTCATTAGAGACAGAACTTACACTCTGAGTGTTTGGGTAAGGATGTGGAAGAAAATTGGCCATGCCCTTGAAAGACGACCGTCTGTCGTCTTCCATATATTTTTTATAAAATTGTAAGTTTTTGATGTCACTAGATTAGCGTTTTGTTAAAACTAGGACCCCACTATTTTCAAGGCATGAGGAATAATTTTTTTTCATGTTTTAAAATATGCATTTCTGAAATGTTAGTTAATATTGCTAGGATTTTGTTATTTTAATAATTTATTATTGTCCCTGTGAGAATGTGTACTTGTTTTACTTTTAAGTGGATGTGCGAGAATCTAATGTCTGTCTGAATGTGGGTGGTAATAGCATGCTTTGCATGGTTCTCTCTGGCAGAGAATCGATAGTTAGTTGTTACCAACTCCTGCTGCTGATGCGATCAAAGAGGTTTCTACACGCTTTGGTTACAAGCTCGTCGAAGAGCCTTCTCCAGGGCAAGTCTCACGATCTTCTGTCCCCACCTCCACTGTGTTTCGCAGTTTCCGGTAGCTTTCCCGCCTCGTGGCCACTCGAACTTCACTTTGTGCTCAGACCGCGGTGAGGTAAGATTGGTTCTGCTCTTGTGCCCGTGGATATGTTAGTGCTTCATTGTCTAGCATGTTTAACGTACTCTTGAACTTAGATTATGTTTTTGGAATATTCCTTCCGATTGTGCGCGGAAATGTGTTATAGTTTTTCAATCCAGTGATTTCCAACAGATAAATGCAATGTATGTATTACTAGTTGCAGTTTGATAACGGCCTGGTATATTCAAATCTTGTGTGATTATGTGACGGTGTACGAACTCTGTCTAAATTCTTTCTAGCTCTGTGGGGCCCAGTTTCTAACAGACGATATGTTCATTTTTCTACAGTGCATGTAAAAATCATTATTATCGTTTCCTTCCAAGACTGATATGTGTTCCATGTGGTTGGTTCTTAGAACAAAGCCTTCAGCTTCCACTCTTGTTAGTCCCATGCTCATCAGTCAATTAACCATCCCTGTAGCCTTCAGATTTCCACTAACATTTCGTGATCTTCTCTCCCTGCCTATTTGCATTTTGCTTTTTCTTTTCCAAACTTGTAGTATGCACTCAGTCTTTGTCAGTAATTCTCTCTGAGCCTTGTACAACTTCATTCAATAGCTTGCTTATGAAATTCTATGTATTTCTAAGGGTTGCATGCCATAGTTTTTATTTTTATTCTTCCGACTATGTAATTATTTCACTTTTCCAGGTTTTGAGACTGGACTTTTTCCGTCTCTGTATACGCTCCCAATTGCATGTTGCTGCATTTCAGTAGCTTCCTTATGAAATTCTGCGTATTTCTAGGGGTTGCATGCCGTAGTTTTTATTTTTATATTTTCCGACTTTGTAATTATTTCACTTCTCCGGGTTTTGAGACTGGACATTTTCCGTCTCTGTATACGCTCCCAATCGCATGTTGCTGCATTTCAGTAGCTTCCTTATGAAATTCTGCGTATTGCTAGGGGTTGCATGCTGTAGTTAATTTTCTTTATTTTTTGGACATTGAATATATACATTTTTATCGGTTTTTGGTACCACTTGTGTATGAACTCCGACTTTCAGGGTTTGCAGCTAGTCACCTGAATTCACGCCAGTTCTCATAAAACAGTGCCTACATAATATACCCTCAGGTTGCAACTTAAGAATCCAGCACGCTTTTGTGTAATGAATCCCATTTTTAACCACCTTCAGTGGAGTGCGATCAAGTAACGTATCCGCGTGTCGCCATTAGCGTGTTTGCTCGCAGTCTAATCTAAATGCAACTTAATTTTGCTATACTCACGCACCATCTCAAATCAGCCATGACAGACCAGAACCATCTTCGCAGTTTCATTGTATATTGTGTTGTGTGGTACCTCCGGCTTTGCTGAATTTCGCCTACGATAGTGGCGCCTACTTCTGCCTCGTTTCAGCACTCTGATTTTGGTGAGTTTCGCTGTTGCATTGCGTGTGTGTTATTTGTAAATCCTTCCACCCAGTACCGTTAAGTTCTGTGTAATTTACTGTTAATGCTGGGCATCGTCAGTATTAAACCCTGTAAGTGGAATGCATTTTTATTGTATTAACAAAATTGGTTCTCCATTTTCTTGCGTTCAACCTGAATAAACAAGTTAAGTTCAGTATAATTTTGACTTGCCTATAAATGGCAGTTTTGAGCACCTTCCACTTTTTATTTAATCTTGTTTTTCACCAGTGCTGAGATGCAATTTTTTATGTTTAAGTTCTGTTGCGCCATAAATGTTTTCCTAGCCACCTAGATCCTAGATGAAATAATTTCAATTGTGGTGGTTTGTTTATTAATGTCTGTGTGTAATTTCGTGTGAGCTGCTACGTATGTTGACCACTGTGTCGTTAACTTCCTGTTATTAGAATAATTTGAACCAAATCGGTTCTCAATTTGGGCCAGGGAACAATGTTTTGTAACAGGGAGTAACCGGTAGCTCATACGGATCTTTTGCTAGTGTTATTGTTAAAATTAAGCTGCTACATAACAGTAAATTCTTATCTGGATACCTCCTCCCAGAAATGAAGCAGTTATTATGTACTGTGGTCGACTTTTACCCTTCCAAAGCACCCACCCCAGCATTTGCCCAGAGTGATTTAGCGAAATCACAGAAAATCTAAATCTGGATGGCCAGAGGTGGATTTGAACCACCGTCCTTCTGAATATGAGTCCAGTGTGTTACCACTGTGCCACCTCACTCTGTAGTTAATTTAATGTGGAAATTTAATTTATGAAAGCAAAGATGATAAAGTTGTCGTATGCAACAGATAATCATCAATTAACAATAAACAATGATGAATGGACATGAAGTTTGTCTGAAGCTGAAAAATTATCCAAGCTCCTGAGAAAAATTAAAGATACTTGGACTTCAAATTATGTTCTGGATTTGAAGCAATTAAAACAAAACAAATGGAGGTGTATCCACCAAAATAAAGTATTATCGGATACACAAATCTACGTACATACTAGAAGTTTGTTGCAGGTGTTATGGCAGTGCATCACAAGCCACAGTACTCCTGTCCATGTACACACTGAACTTAGGTTGCAATGCAGTGGTTCCCGTTTGCTGGTGAGTGTAAACATTTATTTAAAGTAAATTTGTGTGTCATAGTGAACAATAAGGTATACGGTGTATCTAAAGTTAGTTACTTCATGCCTTCTTGCCTCTTACAAGAAGCATGGATAGAGCCCAGGTGGAAGGAGTCCCACTATAGACATTACAATTGCAAGAAAGTATTAGGAGTGATATAAAAGCAATCCTAGAAGTACAAAACTAATAATTTAAAGGCTTTATCAGTAGATTTTAATGAAAAACTAAACAATAATTCAAAGCTTTATCAGCATAAATTAATTTTTTAAAACATAGGAAGTAATGCAAAAACTCTATCAGATAAATTTAAAGAATTGTTTTTAGGAAATTAGTGGAAAATTTAATTTTCAAACAGAAAGATTTGATAATTTGCAATCTAGGTTAGCCCCTCATGTAACGGAATGTCAGGAGAGTTATAATGAGATGAAAGAGGATTTTGACAATTTACATCATACTTTAATATACACCTTTCAATTCAGGTTCTTAAGGAACAGTTTCACTCAGAAAGACAGTTAATAGGAGACGAAGAACAGACATTGCTTGATGAGAGTAATACTGTAGTCACAAATTTATAGGAAGTTGTTTAGAGTATGTTTCAATGTTTAGATCAGGATTAAAAGTCAATTCAGAAACGTATAGAGGTTCCAGAGTTCACTTCACGATATGAACTATCACAGGTCAGTAGAAAAGTCTCTCAGACAGCAGAAAACTAGACACCCTGAAAAATACCAGAGTTCCACAGAGTGAAATCTTTAACTAAATGAGCATCAGATTAGTGAAGCAAATAAAATCACTTAACAAGTGCAAGTCTTCTGGTCTGGACTGTATACCCGTTAGATTTCTATCTGATTATGCTGAAGCGATATCTCCTTACTTAACAGCCATATACAACTGCTCTCTCAAAGAAGGATCTGTACCAAAAGTTTGGAAAGTTGCACAGGTCACATCTATATTCAAGAAAGGCAGTAGAAGTAACCCATTAAACTTCAGGCCTATTTCATTGACGTCTATTTGGAGCAGGGTTTTGGAACATATCCTTTATTCAAATATTATGAATTATCTCGAACAGAATGATCTATTGGCCCAAGTCAACACGGATTTAGAAAATATCGTTCATGCAAAACACAACTAGCTCTTTACTCACGTGAAGTGATGGGTGCTATCGGCAAGGGTTCGAAAATTGATTCCGTATTTCTTGATTTCCTGAAGGCTTTTGACACAGTACCTCACAAACGGCTTTTAATCAAATTGCGTGGTAATGGTATAGCGCCAAAAATTTGCGACTGGATAGGAGATTTCCTTTCAGAGAGAACATAGTTTGTAGAAATCGATGGTAAGACATGGACTAAATAGAGGTGATATCCGACGTTCCACGGGGTAGTGTTATTGGTCCTCTGCTGTTCCTTATCTACATAAACCATTTAGGAGAAAATCTGAGTAGCTCCCTTAGGTTGTTTGCAGATGCAGCCGTCATTTATCGACTAGTAAAATCATCTGAAGATCAAAACCAACTGCAGAACGATCTGAATGACATATAACTATGGTGTAAAAATCAGCAATTGACTCTAAATAATGAGAAATGTGAAGTCATCCACCTGAGTACGAAAAGAAATCTGTTAAACTTTGTTTAAAAGATAAATCAATCAAATGTAATGGCCGTAAATTCCAATAAATACCTAGGAATTACTATTACTTCAGACTTAAATTAGAGAGAACACATAGATAATGTCGTGGGAAAGTTGAACCAGAGACTGCGTTTTATTGGCAGAACCCAGAAAAGAAGCAACAGAACTACTTAAGAAACTGCATACACTACACTTATCCGTCCTTTCTTGGAGTATTGGCCAGCTGCGGTGGCCGAGGGGAAGAGGCGCTGCAGTCACGGTCTGCACGGCCACTAAGGTCGGGGGTTCGAATCCCCCCTCGGGCATGGATATTTGTGTCGTCCTTAGTGTTAGCTAGTTCTTAAGTAGTTTGTAAGTTTAGGGACCGATGACCCCATAGTTAAGTCCCATAAGCTATACAAACATTTGAACATTTTTTTTTAGTATTGATGTCCAGTATGAGATCCTTATTTGGTGAGTCCAATGAAGGGCAGCTCGTTTCGTGTTGTCACAATACAGGGGAGACTGCGTTACTGAAATGATACAGGATCTGGGATGGGAATCATTACAACAATGGCGCTTATCGCTGTGGCGTGTGCTACTTACGAAACTCCAGCCAACAATATTCTCCTCCAAATGCGAAAATATATTGTTGACTCCCACTTACAAAGGTAGAAATGATCATCAGAATAAAATACGAGAAATCAGAGCTCGAACGGAGAGATTCAGATGTTCTTTCTTCCCGCATGCTATTCGAGAATGGAATGGGAGATAAAAGATAAAACAGTATAAAGGAGGTTCGATGAACCCTCTGCCAGGCACATAAATGTGATTTGCAGAGTACCCCATGTACATGTAGATGCAGACCTACCTGAGAGCAGGAGATGTTGGATACAGTAAACAAAAAGATTACAGAACGTATTGAAGGTCCACATGGGGGCGAAAATAAGAGCATGGAGTCAGAATTAGCTAACCAGTTATTCGAAAAGTTAAGGATAGAGCTGGAAAATAAAAAAGCAGAACTAAACTCTTTAGAATCATAACTAACTTGTCAGCTTACCTTTGAGTAGAAATGAGAATAATTTAAATTTTTCATCTGAGATTAACTTATGGAATTGCTAGGGATGTATGTCCTAGATAAACATCACATACATATCAAAACTGCAATTTATTTTTCATCACTATTTTAGAAATAAAAAGAGTAAAGGTTTGAGTAATGGCGGCAAATTTGGAGAGGAAGTCTCCAGAGAAACTAAATGAGACAAGTACAGTTTGTTACATATTGATAGAGCCAGTTTGGTTGCACCGGCACACAGCCCTTCTCCCCCTCCCCTCAGTATGGAGTACTCCTGTTGAGCAGGGGGAGGGGAGAGTGGGTACAGTCAACTCAGCAACTGAAGTAACATGCAGCATGTGTGGCACTGTACATTGGATGGCATCGTCCTGAATGGGTGTCAGAGGGTGACGTCGATAGTGGGCCGTCCTCTGACGAGAAAATCTTGCAGGTGTTGTGAACAGTGCAAGGTCGGTCAGGTCGAGGGGAATGAACATGTGTTGGCAGGATCAGTGGGGTGTAGACAGCACTTCACTGGTGGGGATCATGAACACATGCACACTTTCCAAATCAACCTGAATGGGGATGTTTAAGCTCTTAATCAAATAACACTCAATGGGCGAAGGTGGCGGCGAAGCACTCATGGAAAGAAAGGGGATAAGGAGTGACTGATCGCATAGAATGGCTGAGAAGTCTTTTGAGAGAGAGAGGTTGGCAACAGCGTGCTCGAGAGCAGAAGAAGATAAGAGAGGGTGGCGAGGGAATCATCGGAATGGAGAGGCAGGGGTGGGAGGGTAGGAAAGGGTAGGAGGAAAGCTCAATGGAGAGCAATTACTGTTTGTCAGAGGGGTCAGGTGTCTATTACTCGACTGAGTGCTGGGCGAGTGTGATAAAGAGGAAGCAGGAGTGCCTGGCTGTTTAGGCACACTCGATGGAACGTCGATAGCAGGCACATTATGCACGATGTGCCAGCTGTTAACATCCTCAATAGGAAGGGGGCTGGTTGCTGGCTTGAAGTGAGCAGGTTTAGCCGATTGCTGGAGACTGTGACTGGTGAGCCTTTGACAAGGATGTTAAAGGTATTTTGAGATCGTCGGAGCACACGATGGTGACCACAGTACGTTGGCTGTAGCTGTGGGTGGATCATGTTATCACAGAGCATGACAAACTCACAGGTCTCCATTGTGCGAGAGAAGGAGGGTTGATTTTGGAGAAATAAAGGCGCATGTGATCCGGTAGAGTGGGCAGCTCTGTGAAAGATGAGCTTGGTGCAGTGTGGATTAACTCCCCAGATAGTACTAATTGTTGGCCATACACGAAATCCACGTCTGCGACGTACAGGTCCACCTTGAAGGTCGATCGGAGTCCAGGAAAGACAAACAGTAATGCTCAGTCCACATGGTATTATGATAGCGAAGGGCTGCCTCGAGTGTTCGGTGCCACCATTCCACCAGACCATTGCACTGGCAGTAGTGTGTATGTGTCGAATGCCACATAATTCACAGATTCCATTAAAGAACGACGATTCTAATTGCGGGTCCTGGTCTGTTGTGATGACAGTGGGGTAACCGAATCACAATATCCATGAATGTACAAAAGCATGAGAAATAGTCTCCGCAGTAATGTTCATCAATGGGTGGCATCTACCGGTGGAGTCGTGCGGTCAGTGGCTGAGAGTATGTGACAAAAACTGTCAACAGCAGATTGGGGTCCCACCAATTCAATGTGGACGTGCTGGTAATGTCCAGCAGGTACTGTAAAAGTGCCAAGGGGGGAGGCCGTGCTGTGAATGATTATTTTACTTTTTTGAGAAGGGATGCACGAGGATGGTCAAGCATGACAGTCACATTTCATATCATACCAGATAAATTGTTCTGTGACCAGCCTTGTGGAGGATTTGACAACCAGATTTGCCAGACTGTGTCAAGTTGTAGTCTTTTAAAGAGCTCCCACTGCAGAACATGCCAGGTAAAAGGGCAAAGCCTAACTGTGGATTCTTCACGCCAAATTTCGCCAACGCCTCTGGGGAAGGTGATGCATTAAGGGCTTGAGGGAGATACTATGGTCAGATATGAGTTGCACAGTTCGATCGTCGGCGGATTACAGAAGCGCAAGTTTGGAGAGGTTAAGTAGCGATGATACGGCCCGAACACCCCAACATGTGATCAAAAATCGGCCTCAACATTGTCTGCGCCCTTGATGTATCTCACTGAGAAATGTAGTAGTGGAATCAGTGGGGTGGAGGATCCATGGGCTGGCTACACATGGCAGCCACTAGCGGCTTGAGGACAGTGAGCACATATAAGGGTCGCCCGTTGATCTCAGAGTGGCTTCATACGCCACAAGTAACTCACGATCAAAGTTTCCTAATTTCCATAATAATTGCCGATATTCATCTGTGGTCATTTCAACAGTAATACTCTGAGTATGGTCCAAGCGTTTAGTGCAGAAACTGTGGTTGCAAATTCAACTTGCAAATCTTGTGCTAGTAAACCAATGTCATTGATTATTGATGTCATGGTGGTCCCAATCTCTAGATGTCTATCTCACTGAAATAAAGTGTTTTGGGTTTTATACGAATTGGTAATGAAACTGCCAGTAAACAAGTTAGTTATTTTCATTGTATTATTTTATTCACTTTGTAGCACAAATATAAGAAAACTAAATCTGTCATCTTGGGCAAAGCACATAAGTAAAGAAAACTGTTCTATCTGTGTCTGCTGAGTGCTTTGGTCACATATAGCAGCTTACACTGTTTACTAAGCAACCATAATACGTCCTGTTCCAACAACATCACACCAATAACTGATAGCTTGCCAGTTAACAGATTTATTTTATAAGATCATCAAATACTGGTGTGTCGTCTTTGGGTTTTTCACTAAACTAAACTAACATATATTATTATGAAACAAAATAATAAAATTATAAGTTAAGCAGTGATATTTCAAATAAATGTTATGACATGAAAAGATAAAGTTATGAATAAGAAATTAAGTGAAATGTGTGAGTGAAAATCTCTATTCGGTAACTCGTCAAAATGTAACACTTTTAAGATTACAATACTGCAGAACCCCTACAAATAATTTTTATTACATTGAATAAGCATTTTATACAATGCAAAGAACAATTTTCTAAAATGTAAGATAGTTTCTGCAATGCAAAAATTTTTTTTTGACGCTCATATTTTGTAATCGATAGCCAACACAATTATTTTACTCTGACATATCAAAGACGACTTGTAAGGGTATCGATAAATTTTTCCTCTTGGGGGGTGGGGAGGTTCAGATCCAGAGCTACATTGAAGTGCCCTCTCACAGTTGACAGGTGCCAAAGATGTCACGCCGCCAACCCCCGCCCACATTTCTATGAATTTGGAAAATTTTGTGAATATTTTATAAAAGAATGAAGCGTTATTGAAACAGATTGTACACATGAAGAGCAGTCTTTTCTGGTATACACTGAAAATGACGAGCGTTCGCTTGCCGGAACACTAGCTGTTGTCAAAGACGCCCAACTATATTCCAATAAATTATTTGAACATTACATACAGAATAAGCCCAATTTTCAGAGCAAAAGTAATCGATGCAGGGATTAGTATATTAGAAATCCCTTCTGCACTACGATATCTGTCCCAAGTCATCAGTTGTCAACAATTGTAAAAAAAAAACCGAAAGCCTTCAGACAAAAAACATATAGGTGAGACCAGGGGAATGGCGCCACCTTACCTTATTAAAAGTATGTCTTTTTCGTACAAAATAATACTACAGCTTCGCCAGATAATACTACTCATCATCATCATCATCATCATCATTAGAGACTGATTATGCCTTTCAGCGTTCAGTCTAGAGAATAGTGCCTCAAATAAAATTCCTCCATGATCCCCTATTCAATGCTAACATTGATGCCTCGTCTGATGTTATGCCTTTCACTTCAAAATCATTCTGCACCGAATCTAAATACTTTCTTCTTGGTCTACCTCGACTCCTCTTACCCTCCACTGACGAGCTCATGAGTCTCTTAGGTAACCTTGCTTCTCCCATGTGTGTAACATGACCCCACCATCTCAGCCTGTTCACTCTAACTTCTTCATCTATGGTGTTCATTCCCAGCTTTTCTTTGATTTCTTCATGATGGACACCCTCCTGACATTGTTCCCATCTATTGGTACCTGCAATCATTCTTGCTACTTTCATATCTGTATCCAATATCTTATGAATGAGGTAACCTGTATCCACCCAACTTTCACTCCCATACAACAAAGTTTGTCGAAAGATAGAGCGGTGCACTGCTAACTTAGTCTTGGTACTTACTTCCTTCTTGCAGAAGAGAGTAGATCTTAGCTGAGCACTCACTGCATTAGCTTTGCTGCACCTCGATTCCAGTTCTTTCGCTATGTTGCCATTCTGTGAGAAAATACATCCCAGGTACTTGAAACTGTCTACCTGTTCTAACTTTGTTCCTCCTATTTGGCACTCAATCTGTTTGAATTTCTTGCCCACAGACATTACTTTCGTTTTGGAGATGCTGATCTTCATATCATAATCCTTGCACCTCTGATCGAGCTCTGAAATATTAGTTTGCAACCTTTCAATCGAATCGGCCATTACAACTAAGTCATCCGCATATGTGAGACTGCTTATTTCGTTTTCACCTACTTTAATCTCACCCTGCCAGTCTACTGTTTTCAACATATGATCCATGAATAGTATGAACAACAGTGGTGACAGGTTACAGCCTTGTCTTACACCTGAAACTACCCTGAACCATGAGCTTAATTAGCCATCTATTGTAACTCCTGCCTGACAGTCTACGTAAAGCCCTTTAATTGCCTGCAGAAGTTTGCCTCCTATACCATAATCTTGAAGAACTGACAGTAGCTTCTGCCTAGGAACCTGGTCATAAGCCTTTTCCAGATCTATGAAACATAGATACAATTCCCTGTTCCACTCATAGCACTTTTCCATTACCTGCCGTAAGCTAAAGATCTGGTCCTGACAACCTCTAAGACGCCTAAACCCACACTGATTTTCATCTAACTTGTCCTCAATTAATACTCGCACTCTCCTTTCAACAATGCCTGAGAATATTTTGCCTACAACGCTAATTAAAGAGATACCTCGATAGTTGTTGCAATCTTTTCTGTTTCCATGTTTGAAAATTGGCGTGATTACCGCTTTCGTCCAGTCAGACGGAACCTGTCCCAATTCCCACGCCTTTTCATTTATGCTGTGTAACCATTTGAGACCTGATATTCCACTGTATTTGACGAGTTCCGGCTTAATTTCATCTACCCCAGTCGCTTTATTGCACTGTAATCTACTGACCATTTTCTCCACTTCCTCAAATGAGATCCTGTTTCCATCGTCGTTCCTATCCCATTCTACATAAAAATCCGATACATCATTAAACGTTTCACCTACATTGAGCAATTCTTCAAAATATTCCCTCCATCTGCCCAAGGCATCCACAGGATTGACTAGTAGCTTTCCTGACCTGTCCAAAACACTTGTTAATTCCTTCTTCCCTCTCTTTCAAAGATTGCTAATTACGTTACAAAATGGTTTTCCCGCGGCTTGGCCCAGAGATTCTAGCTTGTTTCCAAAGTCTTCCCATGATTTCTGCTTGGATTCTGCAATAATCCGTTTGGCTTTGTTTCTTTCTTCTACATAACTTTATCTGTCTGTCTGATTTCTAGTATGGAGCCATTTTTTATATGCCTTCTTTTTCTTTTTACAGGCTGCCTTGACTGTGTGATTCCACCAGGCTGTCTGCTTCTTCCTACCTTTACACACTACTGTTCCAAGACATTCTCTAGCTGTTTCCAGTAGTGTGTCCCTGTACCTTGACCATTGCTCTTCCAGTGACTGTAAATCATTACATTCAAATAGCTGGTACCTTCCTGAGATCATTGTTATGTATTTGTGCCTAATTTCCTTGTCTTGAAGCTTCTCCACTCTTATCCTTCTACACATGGACCTGACTTTCTGCTCTTTTGGCCTCACAAAACCAATTTCACTGCAGATTAAATAATGATCAGTGTCATCAAAGAACCCCCTGAAAACACATGTGTCCTTGACTGTCTTCCTCGATTCCTGGTCTGTTATTAAATAGTCAATGATAGATCTGGTTCCCCTTCCTTCCCACATATAGCGGTGAATGTCCTTATGCTTAAGGAAGGAGTTTGTGATAACTAAGCCCATACTGGAACAGAAATCCAGGAGCTGTTTTCCGTTCCTGTTGGCCTCCATATCCTATCCAAACTTACCCGTAACCTTTTCATAACCTTCTGTTCCATTTCCTATCCTCGCGTTGAAATCACCCATGAGTAAAACACTATCCTTATCCTTCACGCTAACAACTACATCACTAAGTGCGTTGTAAAATCTGTCCATCTCATCTTGATCTGTCCCTTCACAGGGTGAATACACTGACACAATCCTAATTTTCTTAATGGAGATGGCCAAATCTATCCACATCAGTCGTTCATTTACATACCTTATTGCAATTATGCTGGGTTCGATTGCTTTCCTGATGTAAAATCCTACACCCCACTGTGCTCTTCCTACTTTAACTCCTGACAGGTAGACCTTGTATTCTCCGACTTTGTCCTCTTTCTCTCCCCTTACTCTAACATCACTAACAGCTAAAACATCTAATCCCATCTTACTTGAAGCCTCCGCCAGCTCTACCTTCTTCCCATTTTAATCCCCATTGATATTAATAGGTCCCCATCTCATTCCAGATCGTTTGCCAAGTCGCATCTGAGGAGTCCCTAGCCTGTCAATTAGAGGTGGGACTCCATCACCTCCAAAGGTCCGAGGCATTTTGCTCTGATTGTTGCCAGCATGATATTGAAGTATCTGGGAAGCGGGTTGCTAGCCTTACTTGGCCAGAGCCCCACTGGGTTTTACCCTTAACGGTTGAGGGACTAACCGGTGGATTTGGTAGTCTTTGGCATCTGAGCACAAAGGTGGCCACGACTCAGAATATGTCCGAGATACCCAACCTTTTTCCAAAGTAACTGGTATCCCAACTGTCAGGACCACTTACTTGGCCACTCATTGCCGTGGTTCATGAAGTAGGACATGACTACAGGAACCCACACCATGAACCACGATAATACTACTTTATTATAATTTTTCAGACAGGTATATTGTTACGTTTTATTGTTAAAAAAAAAATATATTGTGAAAGTATATGCAGTGGCGCCATTGCCCTGGGTTCTGGAGTAATGACACCATATATCTGAAAACGAAGAATAAACATACACAATGATTGAGTAGTAGTAAATAAGTGTTATAACTGTTGTAATTTATACTTATCACTCTTCCGTATTAGACATTTAGAAGGCTTCAAGTACTTTTCGATGCAAAATTGGAATAAATATACATTTTATAATTTAGGCTTGATTAAGACACCGCAAAAGTCAAACATATAACTTTTGGCACTTCAAAACTATTACATTCTGCAAGTGCCTATTTCACAAAATGTATGCATCTGTATTACATTTCATTTTTTCTAAATTCTCCACTTTGGCGTCATTGTCCCAGTTACGAAATATGGCTAAGAATTTCAATTTAAAGCCTAAGATTTTGCGAAACAGGTAGGTTAGAGACTCGAAATCGAAAGTAAATATCTACAGATTACGTTAATACGAGTATTAAAAAGCACTAACAGCCTATAGAGGTACTTACTTCAATAAAATACCATCTCGAAAATTAGATACAAAACGTCGAAACTAACAATTTCTTTCACACGATTAATACCTGTCAACAATCACAGAAGGCGATCACAAGGGTTAGTTCTGTGTTAGGTAACGCAGATAGAACACTGGCAAGCGTACTCGTACTGCCAACAGTTCGTCATAAAACTTGGGTGGCGCGATTACCCAGGGTGGCGCCATTACCCTGGTCTCCCCTACGTTTGAGCACCTGCGCATCTGCGTTTGGAAACCCAAATTATCGTAGTGAAGTTGCAGTGCTGACGAATATGAGCAAGCTGAAAGGCGACAGTTATTAACGAAGTCCAATGTCCCCTCTTATGATAGACATCCCTCGCTTCTTTGTAATACTACTTTCCCAAAATGACACTTAGAGAGTACAACGTGATACCAGTGTACATTTACAGTAGTGGGACGAAGGTAAGGATAGGAACATCAGAGACAGGTAACTTAACGCACTTCTCAACGTGAATGAAATTCTGAGGCAATCTAAAGCATTCAAAGCCTTCACCTTTTTGGTACTTACTATTTGTTTAAGCCAGGTTTCTTTTATTTCTTGTTTTACTGATATCAGATGTCATGGAATCATCTCTGCAATTATCGATAGAAATCCATATATGCTGCAGGTATTAATTTAAACTTCGAGCCTTCCACCGCAGTGGAGCGTGATATGTGGTGGGAAGGATAACTAATACGCCACGCTGAGGAGTGACATAAGAGAGGGAATTTAATCTGTCTGCTGTACATTGCTGCCACTTTAACATGTGTGTGTGCAGATGACAAGCATCAGTGGTATAAATTATATATGGAAGTAATAAGGTTGTGATGTCATACATTTGTAATCGTTTAATCACACTCGTTAAAAAGTGTATTTGTCTGTGACACGTACAAGTTCGCTGCCCTACAGTAGTAATAAAGTTATATCACTGAAGTTGGTAGCAATAGTAAACATAAGACACAGTGGCCATCGTTACACATAGACAAGCCTCGTGCGGTACTTTTAATTAGTCTGTGGAACACGTTTGTGGCTGGAATTCAACAGTAGATGTTCAAGGTTACTGATGGTTAGGTGGTGATTAGCTGAGCAGTTTTTTTTTTTTTTTTTTTTTTTTTTTAATTTGCAAGATTTACTGTGGTGAAAGTTGTGCAGGTTGCTTGCCTGCGCCTCAACGAAGGATACCCATAAGACATTAGAGACAAAGTGTCCTGACAGCAAGTAAGAAGCCAAAGCTCAACTAAGTTTCGACTGCAGCTTACAGACTACCTGGTACCTCTCTTTGCTGGCAAAGTTTTCAGTCTAACTCGCATATTCAGTACACAAATTATTGTCATTTTTAATTTTAGCACAGGTGACAAAAAAAATTAAAATAAAGTTCTAGGGGGACGTGGGTTGAATCCCCTCGGCCCCCCTCCCAACCCCGTATCTACGCCCCCAAGTTCTTGTAATTACTACTTTCATTTATTCCTTCCTGCGAGGAAGAAAGAGAAAGGCTTGTGTAACTTCACTTCTGTTTTTTACACCAGACTGAGAACAGCTCGATGTATTTTGCTCTGTTCATTATTACACTGCTGGCCATTAAATCTGCTACACCAAGAAGAAATGCAGATGATAAAAGGCTATTCACTGGACAAATGTATTATACTAGAACTGATATGTGATTACATTTTCACGCTGTTTAGGTGCATAGATCCTGAGAAATCAGTACCCAGAACAACCACCTCTGGTCGTAATAACGGCCTTAATACGCCTGGGCATTGAGTCAAACAGAGCTCGGATAGCGTGTAAAGGTACAGATGCCAATGCAGCTTCAACACGATCCCACAGTTCATCAAGAATAGTGACTGGCGTGTTGTGACGAGCCAATTGCTCGGCCACCATTGACCAGACGTTTTCAGTTGGTGAGACATCTGGAGAATGTACTAGCCAGGGCACAGTCGAACATTTTACGTATCTAGAAAGGCTCATAATGGACCTGCAATATGCGGGTCGTGCATTATCCTGCTGAAATATAGGGTTTCGCAGGGATCGAATGGAGGGTAGAGCCACGGATCGCAACACATCTGAAATGTAACAGCCACTGTTCAAAGTGCCGTCGATGCGAACAAGAGGTGACCGAGACTTGTAACCAATGGCACCCCATACCATCACGCCGGGTGATACGCCAGTATGGCGATGAATACACCGCAATGACGCCAAACACGGATGTGACCATCATGATGCTGGATTCATCCGAAAAAATGACGTTTTGCCATTTGTGCACCCAGGTTCGTCGTTACGTAACACCATCGCAGGCGCTCCTCTCTGTGATGTAGTCTCAAGGGTAACTGCACCCATGGTCTCCGAGCTGACAGTCCATGCTGCTGCAAAAGTCGTCGAACTGTTCGTGCAGATGGTCGTTGTCATGCAAACGTCCCCATCTATTGACTCAGGGATCGAGACATGGTCGCACGATCCGTTACAGCCATGCGGATAAGATGCCTGTCATCTCGACTGTTAGTGATATGAGGCAGTTGGCATCCAGCACGGCGTTCCGTATTGCCCTCCTGAACCCATTAATTCCATATTCTGATAACAGTCATTGGATCGCGACCAACGCGAGCAACAATGTCGCGATACGGTGAACAGCAATCGCAATAGGTTACAATCCGATCTTTATCAAAATCTGAATCGTGATGGTACGTATTTCTCCTTCTTACACGATGCATCACAACAACGCGTCACCAGGCAACGCCGGTCACTTGCTGTTTGTGTATGAGAAATCGGTTGGAAACTTTCTTCATGTCAGCATATTGTAGGTGTAGCCACCGTCGCCACCCTTGTGTGAATGCTCTGAACAACTAATCATTTGCATATCACAGCATCTTCTTCCTGTCGGCTAAATTTCGTGTCTGTAGCACGTCATATTCGTGGTGTAGCGATCTTAATGGCCAGAGTGTACATTTCTATTTACAATGATATTTATATCATCTTAGCCTAAGGTTAAAGGCAGGAATCGGCCGATGCACAAGGAGTGGCCGGTGGTGGGAGGGATTCGTGTGCGGGGTTTGTGTCCCTGCCTCTTGTGTGCAACACAAGAGGTGCTATGTAAAGGCCTAAACTGCGCCACAGTTCCGAGGGACCTGCCAAGACGGAACATCATAAGTGGGGTAGAGCAAGCCATAAGGAGACTACCAGCAGAGGCAGCAGAAGAAGTAAGAAGAGACGTCTGCTAAGTACTGAATACAGCTAAGATGCCGAAGAACAACATCTCGGCGGCGGAACACAAGGCACTACGAGCACTCAGGGAAGACTACGGCACAGTGGTCCTGGCAGCAGACAAGGCGAACGCGACAGTGTTGCTAAGATCAGAAGATTGCTGGCTAAAGATTGACATCCTTCTGCAGGATCCCTCCCACAAACAACTAGGGAAGGACCTCACCACTACAGTGACTTGCAAGACCGTCGAGATGCTCAACAACTCGCGGCTGGAGAAGGATATCATCAGGAACTATCCGAAGGAACCGGCATCTCCACATCGTTATAACTACCCAAAGGACCACAAGGATGGGGCGCCAGTCCGACCGAGTTTGAACACTATCAATTCGCTGACTTACGGTATTGCCAAGCATTTATCACAGATGCTTAAAACCTTGATTGGGACATGCGGCTGGAGAATGAAGACCTATTAGTCAGCGTCGATGTGACATCCTTATTCACATGAGTACCAATAGAAGACGCATTACCTTCACTCGAAGATCACTTTGAAGAGCATATCATCAAGATCTTTCGCCATGTGCAAACCTCTACCTACTTTAAATGTGGTGGGAAGTTTTACGAACAGATAGATGGCGTAGCAATGGGATCCCTCTAGCACCAGGCATAGCCGATCTATATATGAAGCACTTCTAAAAGCTAGCAGTGGACACGGCTGAACACAAGCTCAAGGCCTTCTACAGGTATGTCGACGACACTTTTGTAATTTGGCCACCATTTACCATGGAGATAAAAAGGAATAGCAGCTTACCCTTACTAGACATCCTGATCACAAGAAACATGGAAGGTATGCTGGAGCACACAGTGCACAGAAAGAAGACACACACGGGCCTCTATCTCAATGCCAACAGCTGCCACCATTCTGCATATCGCAATTCTGTACTCAGCACCTTAGTACACAGGGCCAGATCCATCTGCGACAAGGAAGGTTTGCCAGGAGAATTGCAATACCTCAAGGACATGTTTCAGAAAAATGGTTACAGTGAGAATCAAATAAGGAGGGCTCTGAAGACTGACCACAAAGGGAGGATAGAGAGACTTGAATAAGATGAAGCAATGGGCTGTGCGTTCTTGCTATAAGCGGGTCCCCCGACGGCCATAATCGCGAGAATTCTCAAGAAACACAAACTGGAGACTGTTTTGCGTACAGCAGGAAAAATCAAATACCTTCACGGTCCAACCGAGGATCACTAGGTATGACGGCACCTGGTGTGTACAGGATTGTGTGCGAATGTGGGATGCAATATATAGAAGAGACGCAGCCTCACATCTCTACATCGGCCACGTATACCTGAGCCAGACTAACAAATCTCCTGTGGAGGAACACAGTATTGACCAGAAGCACACCTTCAATTTTGAGGACACAAAGAAAATTTGCAGTGCAAACGGGTTTGGGGACTCAGTAATCAAGGAGTCCATCTAAATACGGTTATATGACAACCTAATCAACCGCGATAGTGGCTACCACCTTGGCACAGCCTGGGAGCCTGCAATTAGAAAAATCAGTGAAGAACGCTCCGCGCCACAGAGGTCCGCGCCCGAAGCAGACGGGGACGAAGGCCGGGACACGAACCCCGTACCCGCATCCCCCCCACCACCGGACGCTTCAGGCGCTTCGGCTGATTCCGCGGGCGTCAGAATGGTCGGCGGCGGCAAGCGGACAATGGTCCAGCAGAGATATAAGCGCGCAACCGACGATACCCCGGCGAAAGATTTATTCGATTTGAAGGGAAACCAGAAGCGGCTAAAAACGCCACACGAAGGCCTCCAGAAAGCCCCCCCCCCCCCAATTAAGCAACTTCCTCCGCATCTACTCGCCCAAATACGCCACAATAACAGAGTAGCAAAGGAGTGGAAGTTGACAAAAACCCTGAAACAAGGAGACTCCTTAACGAACTCCAACGAGAGCTTAGAGTAGCACTCGACGAACACGGAAACAATGAATGGTCTGCACGCCTAACTTCCCTTAAAGTCGAAGACAACAGCCTATGGCAGGCAACCAAACAATTCACGCAAAGACATGGAAAAATGCCACCTTACGCGGCGAATGAGATCTCGTGCTTAGCGCTGCCGACAAAGCTAACACACTCGTAGACGTCTTTGAAAAGCAGTTCAGACCGGCAGAGGCACAAGATGGTGCTCACGAAAACATAGAAGGCAGCTCAGGGTCTTCCTTGCAGCAGAAGATGATGAAGTAGAAACACTACCATCCTTCACCACAGAAGACGTAGCAGGTGCCACTAAGGACCTTCCAGATAAAAAAAAAAGCACCCAGTCGCATGACAAGCTCACTAATGAGAAAAAGAATCTCTCCCCTCCCCCCCCCCCCCAATAGCGATTGAACTCCTTACTGAGATATTCAACGACAGCACAAGAAATCGAACATTTCCTAAAGCCTGGAAACACGCGGAGGACATAGCGATCGCCAAACTACTTCCACAATATTACCGACCAATTAGTCTGCTCCCGAACCTCAGTAAGCTGTATGAAAGCCTTATATTGGTCCCCACAACACCTAGATACACAACAAATAATTTCCGACTCAGAATTTGGTTTTGGCAAAACTCACTCCGCCACACAACAACTTATAAGGGTGCTAGAAGCCACCACACTACCACAAAGTTACAAAGGCTACTGTGGAATGGTCCTGCTAGATGTAGCAAAAGCTTTCGACAGTCTGGCACCCTAGATTGCTGTATAAGCTGTACACACATGGCTTCCCAGGGACGATAGTGAAGATACTCCAAAGCTACCTTACTGGACGAAGTTTTGTGGTCAAAGTAGACAACAAATACTTCATCGAGCGGTACATACGCGCGGGGATCCCCCAAGGGTCAGTCTTTGGGCCAACCCTCTACAACTGTTACACAGCAGGTAACCCAACAGCACCACATGTTAAGAACGCACAGTTCGCAGATGATACCACGTTTATATCCCTCAGCGGTCGACGAAACGTAGTCAAAGCACGCCTCCAGTGTGTATTAAACAAAATAGAAAAGTGGGTAAAAAATGGCGAATAACGCTAAATGCAGAAAAAGCGCAAGCAATTATGTTCACAAGGAAATTAGGTAAAAGAGCTCCCCATAACAGACTATTTCCAGTACTTACCTTCCAAGGCAGAAACCTTCCATAGAAAAACCATTTAAAATACCTAGTGGTCACCATCGATAAAAGACTTACCTGGAAACCCCACATCACCAACCTTAAGAATAAAGCAAATGCTAGACTAAGCGCACTCTATCTAATACTAAATGTAAATAGCAGCATATCAGGCGAACTAGGAATCAGAGTATATTGCAGCCTAGTGTGCCCAATTTTAGAATACTCTTGTCCTGTTTTCGGATACGCTGCAAAACTCACACCAAACAGCTACAGACCGTACAAAACACAACACTTAGAAGAGCCATTCATCTTGACTCAAGTTTCACCAGAAAAGACTTGCATGAGGTAACAGGAATACCCATGCTAAAAGACAGATACAAAACGATAGCCAAGGTATTTTACAAACTAGCTGAAAGGTCCCAAAATAACCTCATTAACAGACTAGGGCAGTACAACCCCAGGCTATTTAGATCCAAAAGACCAAAACTCCTAATCCTCAATGAATAGGAAGGCAAATAAATAAATATAACAAAAATAAAATAAAATATAAATAAAAATCAGCATATATAAACAAATTTGTAATCACAAATAAAAACCAGATATTTTAAAAAATAATAAAAATAAACAATAATAATAATAACATGAGAAAAATAAAAGAAGTAATAGATATATTTATGATTTTTCTTTTTTTTTAACAAAATAATAATAGTATAAGTACACTGGCAACTGCCCCACAGGATTTAAAAAAATTTGTTCTCTATACAGAAGGAATCACCCCTAAGAGTAGAAAAATAAAATACCATAAATGGTCATATAGACAGGAGGAAATGTCAAAAGACAACAATCTCCACAAAAAACCGGCACTAAGGAAAGAGGCCACAAAGTAAGAGTAGCGATACCCTGGAGTACTCCACAATACAGCTTCATGAAGACATGGGGCAGATGATAAATAGTAGGTTCAAGAAGCTAGCGAAAAGTCGCAAAACAATTTAATAACAGCACTTGGGAAGCAGGTGCACCACAGGCCAACAACACACTGGCCTCACAAGTTGCGATAATGAGCTCAGAGAGCTCGCCTCGCAGCCAGTGAGGAAACACAACACCATCCCCAAGCCAATCCAAAAAAATAAAAACCAAGTACAATACTCCATTATAAAAGAGGAAGAGCAGGAATAACAAGCGTTCTTTAACCTGATCCTACACCAAGCCAAGTTGGATTGTTAATCCAGCGAGTCCCGAGTACCCTGAAGATCATGGAGATGCTTTCCACCGAAGCGTTGCTACGAGACGACGATGATGCCACTCCGCTGACAACTCGCGAAGCATTGATTTATGAAATTCGCCGAGAAAGCCTACATTCGCAACTGTTTAGACAATCCGTGAATCTTGATATCTTTGTCAAAGTGTTATGTTATTGTATGCCTTGCTACTGTGAGCTTAAGTCAATGTAATACAGTTCAAGTCGACGATATAAACCAGAAAAAAGGTTAAGTCATGTCTCCATTTATTAAATTCATTGATATTATCAGAACAAGACTGCAGCTATGTAATGAGTAAAAAGAGAAATAAATGGGTGTTGCAGGTTCAAGTTAAAAATATAAAATGATTAAGCAAGAAAATGTGTATGTAGCAGTGGACTGAAAGATCTTCTACCAGTGGAAAAAATGGCCAGAACGAGACTGAAATGGACATACATTGTTGGTATGTGAGCAGAATACTACTGTAAATATTTGTGCAAATAGTTCAGTTTTGGGAAGTAATGATAATTCAAGCGGTGAAGAGGTAGCGATTTTATCACCAGCTTTGCTGAACATGTTCAACCAGATAACACGTCAGACAGGGAAACAGATCAACGAAGCTAGGCAGAACCTAAGTCAACAAGTGTCGTCAGTAAAGCAGGAATTAAGTGAGGAAATAAGTAAAAAAGTGGCATATGTAAAGCAAGAACTCAATAGACAGCTAGAGGAAACGAACAAGGCATTGGATGAAATTAGGCGAGACCTGAACAATTTCGAAAATTATACTATCTTGTTTAGATTCCATAGAAAACAAAATTGTAACTCTAGAATCAGATTTAAATGATAAAATTAGTAGAAATTCTGAGAGTATTGCTACCCTTGAATTGTATGTTCAGCAGGAGAACAAAGTCGTACAAACTGAGATCAAGGAAGTGAAATAAAGTCCAGAAGAAAAGGTTAGCACCCATAAAGCTAGCACTGATCAGGAAATCCATTAAATTAACAGTACTTTGAGTGTATTCAAAATTATGTTCAAAATCTAGATCAGAAACTCAATCAGCTACAGGAAGACGTTGTAATGAAAAGAATGGAAGATACTTGTGGTTTGAATGGGGCGAATGTTGCTATAAAAACAACCCCGGTAACGGCAAGCTTCATCCAAAAGACTTTTAATAATAATAATAATATTTTATTGTCGTTAGGCTTACAAAAAGCAATAGACAACTTCAAGTTACAAAGCAAGTACAAAATTATATACAAGAGTTTGGACTACTACTTTTACAATGGTTTTGTAATGGTCAATAGATAGGAGATACCATATAAATAAATAGGGTAATAAAACCAATCAATGAGAATGTACCAATACAGAAAAAAAAACAGAGTACAGGAAAACATATGACATACAAAGAGATATTTACATCACTTACTACCTGTTACAACAAAACTGATACTTATTACTAACACTATTAACATAGGGAACTAAACTATTAATATGAATGTATTATGTATTAGTGAAGGTATGAGATACAGTGAATTTGATAAAAGTTTTTTTTAATAAGTTTTGGTCTACCACTATGCAGGCTAGACTAAAAAGTGAATTCTTGAATGGACCCAAGTACAGGGAGACTGAAGGCCTAATGAGGGATTTCATGTGAGGCTCAGCTCAGAAAGTTAGTACATTTAGATGCACCTTTTGACGAAATGACACAAACTGATGCCCTCAAAGGGAGATTACCAGGTAGACTACAAGAACGATTGAATTATGGCCCTGATGAATCAGTATAGCAGCTTTTACGTTTGTTGAAAAACTGGATAGGAGCTGTAGTAGGAACTATAACAGCTACTGAAAGGAGTATCATGATGACAGAGACAGAAGAGACCACAATGAAGAAAATAGACCCTGGCAAGACAACAGTGGAAGCCACCACAAGGGGAATTCAGAGAAATGTGATAAAGACAGAGATGACAGAAGACACATTAGTAAAGGCAACAGACAGAGAAACTGAAGACAGCCCATATGGAGGTCTGTCAAGTGAGGTTGAAGAAATGGACGCAAAACCAGGCCATGAATAACCAAGACAGACTCAAATAGACGGACCTACAGGGAGTCGCACAGGGTAAATAAGCTTAGGTTTGACAGGAAGTTTTGGGGAAGCTATCAGTCAAGAAACAAGCAGAGTGGATGAAATTAAGGATAAACATTAGGAAGATGTAGCCTTAGATCATGAGACTGCATCTGTTTTATACAGCATTTGTAATTCTGTGAATGTAGATACTGCCACAATGGATGACATGTTTCATGAATTTGGTCTGTGCAAATTATTGAAAGATAATGCTGAAGAGGACAAAGACAGTGAAGATGTTGTTGCCCAGACAGTTGAAGAATCAGACGATAAGGAAGATGCTCTGAAGAATAATGTAGAAGAGTTTGCAGATGAGGACATTGGAGTTGAAGTAACAGTGAAGATTAGAGTGAAGAATTTTGTGAAGATGATAACGGGGAAGAATTAGATGGTATTGTTTATGTAAAAGTGAAAGAAGAGAATTTTGTTGATGAAGATTCTTGTGGTGCAAGAATTGGAGATAGGGAAATGGAGCAACTCGAGAGTCAGATTGTACCAGTGAAACTTGGTAGCAAATCAAACAATCTTGGACTTGGCAACAAGAAAGTGGTAGAAAGTGAAATTTTGCATGAAGTTTAAGACAGTTCAAGGACCATGAAACTAAAGATAGATTCAGGAAGGAGATAAGGAGCAAGTGTGATGAACTGGGGGAGAATATTTGGAATCCACAAGAAGAATGTGAGAAGAAGGATATTTCTGACAAACGTCAAACCAAGTGTGAAGAAAGACTGACGATATGAAGTTTGGTGATATTGTGAATGACCTATTGCAAGAAGAAGACAAAGCTGAAGACTGTGATGTGACTGGATGTCCTTATGTTATAGTAAAGACTGGAAATTGGGAAGGTATGGCACGTATTGACACAGGAAGACCAATTAGTGAAATATCTGAAAAATTTAGAGAAATAATCAAGCAGTAGTGGGAATCAAGGTTAAAGAAGCTACTGGAAGACACAGCAACTTGGTGAACAGACAGAAGTTGTTATCATTTATAATAGGTCATTGTTGCATAAAACAAGGATGTTTAGTTATTTCTGGACTGAATGAAGATATATTACTAGGCAATGACTGGATTATGAAAGCTAATGTAGCATTTGCTGGGGGAAGTAGGAAAATCATGTTCAATAATCCTAAGACAGGCTGTAACAGGACATTTATTTTAATTCGACACCCATTATGGAAAATCCTGTAATTTCACTCCAAATTATTGCAAAGGTAAGTGTTTAGACTAAAGTGTTTTGTGTTAAAAAGGAATGTATGTCAATTAATGTTGTATATGAATTAATGTCTGCTGTATTGAAATATGTTTCAGAACAACTGACAGCGAAGTAAACATGAATCAATGTTCGATGACAAATGGCTGGAGATCACAAGAATGCCATTGACATCACACAAGATATTATGTGCAACACTGGAACTAGCCATTAGAAGAAATTAACCATTGGCTATGCGACAATAATTAATTATTGTAAAGGGGAAAATAATTTAGTCTCTTTTCACATTATGAGTCTAGATTGGCAAGAACAGTGGTCACATAATGGTTGGCAGTATAGTAATTTAGAGCAACTTGATCGTACGTGTTGGAGAGAGATTGTATAGTATACTGTCGTTATTGAAGAAAATTACGATCTTGACAGTTTATGAATTTGTTTAAGACGTATGACATTGACAGTTGTTAAACGTAAATACGTAAGTTATCTGGCCGGAATTTGTACTAGTAAAACTACCATAACTTCTATAAGCCACAAAAAGAAGTTATACGTGACTAGTAGGCAGCTAAAAAAACTAATTCCGAATACCAGACAGTGAATAGCTAGTGATTATTGTGTGGTAGGAGGTTTACTAAAGTTTAGCAAAGGGTTCTAGTGACTGCTTAAGTGAAATTTTACTCGTTACAAGGGATGGAGGTCAGTCCTGAAGGGAGCTGTTTCATGGTGGTTTAGATCGTTATTTGATGTTATAATGATCCTGTGGGAAGCTTAAAAGGCAACGATAATCTCGAGTGTTATAAATTAATTGACCTATATCGATTAAACACCTAATAAATTTTACCCTTATATGACGAGTGACTTAAATAAGCTTTAATCCACTACAGCAGTAAATGATATGTAAACCACTATTAGGATCAACAATCGAGATAGGTACTAGAACAGCCAATTTTTGCCAAAATGGACCTTACAGGTTAACAAGAGATAAATTTTAGTACCCTATGATTTGCTATCGAATGATCACGAGGGGGGGGGGGGCTTTAATTTTATCAGAGCAAGCAAGTCATCAACGACTGAAGTGGCAAAGTTTTGAGAAAATAAACTTCTGTAGATAACGTGAAGCCTTAGTAGTTTATTACTTTATTTTATTCCAATTTTAAAAAGATAGCGGGTTGATAGTACAGGAAATCATTCGACAACTTCTCAAGTTCTTGTATATGCCTGACAAAAGGATTTTAATTTTTTTTTTTTTTTTTTTTTTTTTTTTTTTTTTTTTTTTTCTCGATCAAAGAAAAATAATTCGAGTAATTTTAATTTTAATTCTTAGATAGTTTACCATAGTAAGACAGTATAGAGATCAATTCTATTTTTATATACTTCTTAAAGAAAAAAAACCCAAAAGGTTGTTCTTACAAAAGTATCTCTAAAGAACCCGATTTTAAGCAAATAAATTATTGAAGTTTCACTTTGTGGTGGTATCCATGTTAAAGGATTATATGTATATATTCGAGAGATAAAAGATAAAATGAAATAAAAAAGGTTAATAATATATTAACCTAAGGAATAGAATTACAAAAATAAAGAAAAATACTATACCTATCTTTTTTTATTAATTTATAAATAAAAAATAAACCCAAGAAAGTAATCTTGGATTTAAACACCTTTAGCAGAAGAAGTTTACACCAGTAATGAAGAATAAAGGATCTCTGACAAAATAATTTATTTTTTTAATATTATTTTGGGAGATTAAAAACATATAATTTCTTTCGGTGATTCAAAAGTCATCATCAAATGGCTATAGCAGTATATGCCTTTAAAATATAAATAATATTTAGTTACATAGATGGAAGTTAACCATTTGGTATTGAAAGTATTAATCCTGCTTAGATAATGGTTGTATATTGCAAACAAACCTGAACATTTCTTTCTGTGATGGTTTTAGTCTGTGCACTACATTCCAGCACCATTATCAAGGGATTGTCCACCTCCGTAGCTCAGCGGTAGCGTCGCTGACTACCACGCAGGGGGCCCCGGTTCGATAGGGCCCTCACTCGTTCAGTTCATAATAATAGACGACAAGTATAAAAGTTTACTTTAAATGACATAGAGCTGGTTTGTTGGTCTTTGCATTTAATAGAGCAGACATGAAATTAAATTAAGGTGGTTATAAGATATGTTACATTGCTCTTCAATAATCATCCAAGATAGTGATACTTCAACCAACAAGCTTGGAATTAACACTTTGACTGCCAATCACGTCAATTGACGGGATATAGAAATTTTTGTAGAATACCGGTCACGTCATCTGACGTTATCTTCGCATTCGTGTTTTTAATCACCAAATAAAGTCTATTGCCGGGATAGATATATCTTAAATGTCTCACTTGGAAAATCTAGTGCCTAAAACAGTCTATAGATCTTGTAAGTTTAGTTTGTAAATCGGCCGACTGGTCGCATTCATTGTATGAAACTGGGCAGGTAGAAAGTGGTGTCCGCTCTCTCAGTAGGTAAAACAACGGATATGACCGCACGCTTTCTTACGCTGGACGACATTTTGCGTGAATTTGAAAAAGATTTTATTGATAAGACAGTGAGGACGACGGTTCAGACGATGATCCAGCCTTTGTGCAAGAAGAATTGCGTCATATTTCTAGTGAGTATTTCGAGCTTGATAATTCTTGAACCGATTGTTTTGTATGTTGTTTTCTCAATTTTCTGAACAATGTTTTTCCCCTTTGTTTTTAGGTTCATACAGTGAAGATAGTGAACCGGAAAATATCCGCATAATCTTCTCCCTGACAGTAATCAGAGGAGACCAAGACAGCGGGGTGGCACAGCATCATATCGCAGTGATTCTACAGAGGGGTGGACTTATACAGACTGTTCGCGAAGTATAGACGTTTTTAGTGGGGCCCTTGGCGTTGTGTGTGGATTTCTTTTCGTTTCGTGGACAGGGACCTTCTTGCTCATTTCAAAGAGCACACAATACTTAAGGCCAGACAGAAGATAAGAAAACCAAGAGCAGCTCGCCTTTCATCTGTATGCAGAATGTCTGCCATTCTAAGGTATAGAATGGTTTACATGGCCGGCAGTCAAGGTGTTAAAATTGATAAAACACCAAAAGAGGTGCAGTGGAAGTAGCCAGTGTACATGAAGATGTATCAGATATGGATTACATTGAATTGGTGGAAGATAAACTTCAGGAAACCAATAAATTTCAGGAAACCAATAAATTAACTTACAAACAGAAGGAAGAACTGAAGAATGTGTTGTGGGACTATTATGATGTATTTGATGACCTGACCAGGAAGAGTAAAGAACTATGAGTGTACATTGAAAGTTGAACGACATGAGCCATTCTGTATCAAGCCTTATGGTGTACCGATAGCAAAGAGGAAAGCTGATGAAAAAGAACTAGACAAAATGCAGAATTGGAATATTATTGAAAGAAGTAAGAGCCAATACAATAATCCCATTGTGTTCATTTCTAAGAAGAGTGGTGATGTGAAAATTGTTCTAGATTCAAGACATCTCAACAAATATTTGAAAAGAGAGAGAGAGAACATCCAGAGAGCACTGATGAATTATTGCAAAAATTTGAACACATTAAGTTTACAGTTGACTTCTGGTTTCCACCAAGTACCTTTAGCTAAAGATTCTCGGAAATACACTGCCTTCCTGTACAATGGCAGATGTTGTCAATATTGTGTTGTACCATTTGGCTTAAATGTATCTGTAGCAGAATTCATAAGAACCCTTGACATGGTATTAGGCAAGGAACTCCTGAGTGAGTTAACAGTATATGTTGATGATATCTTGATTACTTGTAGGACATGGGATGGACATCTGAATACCCTGAAGGAAATGTGTGAGAAATTAAGACTGGGAGGAATATCTTTAAAACTATAAAAATGTAAATTTGCAGTGGAACAATTGGATTTTTTAGGATACATCAGTACAGAGGATGGAATACTGCCTGATGAAGAAAAACTTCAAGCAATAGCTAAATTCCCAGTACCTAAGACAAATTACCTGAAACCTATGAGTACACAAGCTTTAAATGCATCCTGTTTGAACCTTGTGTTGAAGAAGAATGCTATTTGGGCATGGAATGAAGATGTGTGAAAGCTTTTGTGTCTATTTATCTGCCAGCCGAAACACAGCAGATGCCGCCTTCATAGTCCGTAAGTGAAACCGGATTCTGATTAGAAGCGAATTATAGTATTTTGATTTTTGTCCGCGTCCGCGCATTTTCGTTTTAGTTTGTAAATTTATACTGTGCTCTCGTGCATATTAGATTCAAATTCGCGTTTTAACAAACAGTTCTTTGCAAGCATCACGACAGTAGCTTTTGTTTTCTCAGCACTGTAATCATGAATAGGGACTGTGAATGGTGTGTGCGGATGCAGTCTGAGCTGGTAACAATTCGCTCCCAACTTCAAGCTGTGTTATCTTCAGTTGCACAGCTGGAGGCGAACACAAAATCTCCAGGATTGGAGGTCCTACACAAAAGCTCGAAATTTTGCGAGGACTTCAATGCGGATGCCAACAATACTTTTCACAACGAAACTCTCTCGAAATTTGACTGAAAACCCAAAGAGATTTTGGTCATATGTTAAATATACTAGGGGCAAAACACAAACAATACCTTCACTACGTGATAGTAATGGAGATCTTGACGCGTATAGCGCTCTAAAGCAGAGTTACTAAACATAGCTTTTAGAAACTCATTCACCAAAGGAGACGAAACCAATATTCAAGATTTCGAGTTACGAACAGAGACTACAATAATTAATATTGAAGTAGATATCCTCAGATTAGTGAAGCAACTTAAATCACTTAACAAGATCAAGTGTTCTGGTCCAGACTTTATACCCATTAGATTTCTATCTGATTATTCTGAAGCTCCTTACTTAACAGCCATATACCAACACTATCTCAAAGAAGGATCTGTACCAAAAGACTGGAAAGTTGCACAGGTCACCTATATTCAAGAAAATAAGTTCAGCCGAAGTTTTTGCAAAAGATCTGAGTTCAGAAAGGATAAATTAAACAAAATAGGTGAAGGCATATTTGTCGCCGTCAAAAGTAGTCTTTCATGTAGTGAAGTTGAAGTTGATAGTTCCTGTGAGCTATTATGGGTAGAAGTTGTACCTGAAAATCGTAAGAAGGTTCAAAGAAAACCTGTGTCAAATGGTAATCACAAACCCGACTCATACAATAATATAGATGGTGATGTTGGAAAAATTATATGTTCAAATCAGGAGGTACACATAAAAAACATCGTGCGAAATTGTAGTCAACGCATTCTCTGAGAATTACTTTGAACAACTAGTCAATGAGCCAACTAAATTGTAAATGGATGTCAAAACACACTTGATCTCTTTGCCACAAATAACCCCGAGCTCATAACAAGCATAAAAACGGATACAGGTATTAGTGAACACAGAGCTGTCGTAGCGAGATTGAAATCGAAAGTCCCAAAGTTACCAAAAATGGACGAATAGTATATTTGTTCAGAAAAGCAGATAGAAATACACTAAATTGCTTCTTGAAAGATAGTTTCGACTCATTCTAAACCCTAAACGTAAGTGTAGACCAGATGTGGCTCCAATTCAAAGAAGTAGTATCGACAGCAATTGAAAGATTTATACCAAATAAATTAATAAAAGAAGGAGAAGATCCCCCTTGTTACACAAAACAGGTCAAGACACTGTTACAAAAACAACGAAAAAGGCTTGGAAAATTTAAACGAACACAAAATTCCCAGGTTTGCCGATCCTACACAGAAGCTCGAAATTTTGCGAGGACTTCAATGCAAGATGCCTACAATACTTTCCACAACGAAACTCTTTCTCGAAATCTGAGTGAGAACCCAAAGAGATTTTGGTCATATGTCAAATATACTAGAGGTAAAACACAAACAATAACCTCATTACATGACATAAATGGCGATCCCGCCGATGATAGCGCTACTAAAGCAGAGTTACTAAACACAGCTCTTCGAAATTCATTCACCAAAGAAAACGAAACCAATATTCCCGATTTCGAATTACGAACACAGGCCAGAATGAGTAACGTAGAAGTAGATACCATCGGAGTAGTGAAGCAACTGAAATCACTTAACAGGAACAAGTCTTCTGGTCTACTGTATACCCACTAGATTTCTATGTGATTATGCTGATGCGATAGCGCCTTACTTAACAGTGATTTACAGTCGCTCGCTCAAAGAAGGATCTGTACCAAAAGATTGGAAAGTAGCACAGGTCACACCTATATTCAAAAAAGGCAGTAGGAGTAACCTGTTAAAGTTTTGTGTTTTCTATACGATTCTATTTAATAACTTGACTTTAACTCTCTGACACCAGAGATGTGTTGTCCTATAATCTTTGCTGTAAACAAATCAGTATTGCGTTGCTAAGCACCAGCCTGTGTTGTTGTGCAATCTTGTGTGTCTTAATGTTATGCTTAAAAATAAATCAATGTTTCTTTTTAATAGTGGAAACCGTTTTATTTGTGATAAAATTTAACATAACCCACTAAACTACAGGCCTATTTCATTAACGTCAATTTGCAGCAGGGTTTTGGAACATATCCTGAATTCAAATATTATGAATTATCTCGAACAAAATAATCTATTGCCCCAACGTCAACTCAGATTTAGAACATATCGTTCATGTGAAACACAACTAGCTCTTTACTAATACGAA
Source organism: Locusta migratoria (assembly GCA_026315105.1). Taxonomy (NCBI): domain Eukaryota; kingdom Metazoa; phylum Arthropoda; class Insecta; order Orthoptera; family Acrididae; genus Locusta; species Locusta migratoria. The sequence goes on along the minus strand of CM048750.1, from coordinate 68,312,141 downwards.
GTGATGAGTGCTATTATCAGGGTTATTCAAATTGATACCATATTTCCAGATTTCCACAAGGCTTTTGAGACCGTACCTCACAAACGGCTTTTAATCAAATTGCACTGTTATGGAATATCGCCCCAGATTTGTGACTGGATAGGAGATTTCCTGTCACAGAGAACACAGTTTTTAGTAATCTATGGTAAGACATCGATTAAAACAGAGGTGATATCCGGCGTTCCACAGGGTAGTGTTATTGGTCCTCCGCTGTTCCTTATGTACATAAACGATTTAGGAGAAAATCTGAGCAGCCCTTTTACGTTGTTTGCAGATGAAGCCGTCTTTTATCGTCTAGTAAAGTCATCTGAAGATCAAAACCAACTGCAGAACGATTTAAATAGGGTATCAGTATGGTGTAAAAGTTGGCGATTGACTCTAAATAATGATAAGTGTGCAGTCGTCCACGTGAGTACGAAAAGAAATCCGTTAAACTTTGTTTACAAGATAAATCAAACAAAAGTGAAGGCCATAGACTGCGCTAAATACCTAGGAATTACTATTACTTCAGACTTAAACTGGAAAGAACATGTAGATAATGTTGCGGGAAAGGCAAACCAGAGACTGCCTTTTATTGGCAGAATCCTTAAAAGATGCAACAGAACTACTAAAGAAACTGCATACCCTACACTTGTCACAACCATTCTACTTAGCCACAGGAAGCAGTGATTGAGCTCTCGGTGCACATCTCTTCCAAGTAAAAATTAATGGGGACAAGACTGAGCAGAGAGCCATTGCCTTTACGCCTGAAACAGGAAAAAGCTTATACTGTCACAGAAAAGGAAATTTGGCAATGTTTTGGGCATACACTGAATTTAAAAATTATCTGTTATACTATAATATAACGGCTGACCAGGGTGAAGATAAATTAAAAACGATGTGTATTTTATTATTAGTTGGGGGAAAATTATTCAAAGTATTTTATAGCATTTGACCATGTCGCCTAAATTACTGTTTTAAAATTAAATTCTCATGTTTGTGTTCAACCTAATGCTGGTGAGACTTTACACTTGAAACTGTGGTAATTTCGCAGATGTCATGCATATTGTCTCCAGTTAGTCAATGTCTTTCAGCAAAGAAAAATGTCAATGTGTAAAAATAATGAAGAACTGAAAAGTAGAAATTCTTTAACAATCATGTAGCTCAGCGTCTTCTCGTTGAGAAATGAAGTCTCCACCACGACATACAGGATTCCTGAAACATTATCTGTAGTTTAAAAAGCTCGTAAACGTAGTACCTCGGTTGACTGAGTGTGCAAAGTTTGCTTGTGCATAATTCTTGTGCTTTGGCGAAAGGATCGATTATGGTTTATCTTTAAATAAATTATTAATAGGTGCAGGCTCGTCGCAGTCACACACAAGAAAAAAGTACAGTCTGATGCACTAACCTTCCATATTCGCAAACTGTTCATAAATATGTTGAAATTGAATAAATAACTTTTCAGAAATGTGTCTTACCTTTTAGATAAGATCTATTGACAATTCTGATAACGATATATTACAATTTAAACCACTCATAATACATAATTTTCAAGGAATTATTATAATTTCCAAGAATAACCTACGAGTATCTTTCTCAGTCATTATATCTAAGAACACACTTAAATAAAAATTACATTAAAATTGAGTATGTAAATTTGTTACACCTCAATACAGACCATAAAACCCCGACCTACATTCAAGAATGTAAACTGTTTCATTACAGAATCACCAGATGGGCACTGTTTCTTCCACAATTTGATTACTCGGTTCAGTATATCAAAGGGAAGGATAATCTGGTTGCAATTTACTTTCTTGACTTCCAGTGGGGGGTGACTATGAAGACAATAGCGGAGAATGTAAAGAAGAATGCAGGGTAATGTACTTAAAAGGAGTAAGGGAAGAAACAGAAGCAAGGAAGATATGTGACACCAGCAGATGTCAGGATGATGATTCCAACTGGAGACTAGTCAAGAGCCTCATAGGGAAGAAAGGAGTAGAGAAAACGGGACACTACTACAAGGTTTGCAAAGGGATTTTATTCAGGAGGATGAGCACAGACAGTAATCATTGGAAGTTATGTTGGCCTGAGGATTGTATTGATATTCTGATAAAGTATGTGCATGCAAGTTTCGGCCACTGTGAAACAAAAAAGTGTACCCAAAAGATTCAGAAAAACCTGCTTCATGTTGCTAATAATTTATTTATTCTTCTATGTTGTAAAAATATAGGTTTTCCTGAGACTCGAGGCAAAGAATGGAGATAAGGAGCCAAATTTGTTGGCAGAAATGGGTACAGTTTATAATGTAACAAATAAGAGGAAGGCCTCAGACATGGCCAACTGGTTCGGCTCAAATTTGGACGGTCACTTGTGTACAACCTAAAACAAAGGACTCTTAAGATGCTTTTGGTCAACACCTCCGCGTGTTTGAGAAAATCACCCCTAAACGTTATGATGAGCAATAACCGAAAATTGGAGGGATCAATATACAGGGTGTTTCACTAAGTGTGTTTGCCTCAGTAACTTATAAAAGAATAGGTGACGGGAAATTTTAATGCAGTAGGTCAACACAAGAAATGTTACACTTTCTGCGGAGCTATGAACATACTTTATTGTATCATTTTCCAAAGAGTTACAGCATAAAGATATAATTTTTTAAATGGAACAATAGTTTTTTCTATCGTGTACTGGAATCGTTAAAACCAGCTGCGTCCAAATAAATTTAAACTACATTCCTATCACTGTTAGTTTGGGAGCTACAACACTTCAAAGTTTCAGAGGCAGATACCACAAACGCTGCTCATAATGCAATGCGCCTTCTAAATGTGGTGCGGCCGAGTTGTTACGTCACCGGTGTCACAGAGCGAGAAGCTTCCTCGATGCGCTGTTAGACTGCCGACTGCCGCCGCACACGGCCGTATACCCGACAGCTGGAGCCACACAAACAACCGGGGCTCAATTTACCACAGTTACTGACATCGGATCACGATGGAATACACGAACAACGAGTACGTTGACATGTTGCTGATGCTCGGCGAGTGCTGACACGATGCCACTGAAGCAGCCACGGCGTATGCCGTGAGATATCCTAGGCGAAGAGCCCCGGCAGCCTTTACGTTCTTACGTGCCGAACAACGACTTCGGGAAACAGGCAGCTTGGTAATGCGCCGCAGTAACAGACGAAGACGTGCAAGAAGTGAGGAGACGGAGGTGTTTGTTTTAGCTACACTACACCATGATCCTCATGTCAGCTTACGAGCCGTTGCTGCAGTTGCTGGTGTCAGTTTCACATCTGTGTGGCGTATAGTAGACGGCCTCAGGTTTCACCCGTACCGCCTGTCACTGACCCAGGAGCTGCATGGGAACGATTTCCGTGCAGGAGTGACATTCTGTGAGTGAGCCATGCGTAATTTCACGCTGGAGTCTTTAAAAAGTGTTATGTTCTCTGATGAGTCCACGTTCACAAATTGTGGTGCAGTGAATCGCCATAACATGCACTACTGGGCCGCAGACAATCCTCGGTGCGTACGACCTGTCGACCGTGAACGTAGGTGGTCTATTAATGTGTGGTGTGGAATTCTTGGGGATGAAATCATCGGTCCACACTACTTCCCAGGTACACTGGCAGGTGAGTTATATCGCGCTTTTATAGCCGACAGTTTGGGTGGTCTCCTTGAACATGTGTGTCTACACACGAGAGTCCATACAGTATGTGGATGCAGCACGATGGTCACCCAGCCCATTCTGCACGTGCTGTTGTGGAAGAACTAAATAACAGGTTTGCAGGAAGATGGTTGGGGCGTCATGGTCCTCATTCATGGCCCTCAAGGTCGCCCGATTTAACACCAGTAGATTTCTTTTTGTGGGGATATCTGAAGGATCGTGTTTATGTTACTGAGCCCACATCTCCAGATGATCTAAAACGGCGCATCGAGGATGCATGTCTCTCCGCCACACAGGTGATGTTACATCTCGTCCGCAGATCCTTTTTGGACACACATTTGAACATCTCATGTAAATCAACTTCCCACCACCATAACATCCATCACCCACCACACAGCCATGTATTATGTACAGCGTGTGGTATCTGCCCCTGAAACTTTGAAGGGTTGTAGCTCCCAAACTAACAGTGATAGGAATGTAGTTTAAATTGATTTGGACGCAGCTGGTTTCAACGATTCCAATGTACGATAGAAAAACTATTGTTTCATTTTAAAATTATATCTTTGTGCTGTAACTCTTTGGAAAATGATACAATAAACTATGTTCATAGCTCCACAGAAAGTGTAACATTTCTTGTGTTGACCTACCGCATTAAAATTTCCTGTCACCTATTATTTTATAAGTTACAGAGGCAAACACACTTAGTGAAACACCCTGTATAATTGTAAATAAAGCATTTTTCAGCATCAGGTATGGGGTCCACAAATGCATACTTTTCCAGAAATCGATGAAAGAAACTTTTATAATTGCCGCTTCTGTACCCACAAGGTAGACGCTTTTCGCCGACAGTGAAACGGCCGAGGAATCAGAGAACCCAGGTTCGAAACTCGAAGAAACCTAGCAGATGTTATTCTTTTCGTTGGTATTTTTCCATATCTCACCTGATAAGGATAGGAGGGTTAATAAGGTAAGTAAATCAATAAGGAATGATACATTAAGCTTGGCAAACTAATTTCCCAAACGCTGTGAGTAAAGTATTACCCTTTTAAGCGTTGTCACATGAAAACAATTTCGAGTAAGAGAGCTGCGAATTCTTCATGGGGGATCACAGATAGCCAACTGCGTAACATTTTTTAAGAGGACAGCTTAGTGGGGACACTTTAAGTCCGCAATTCTGTGGTAAATCGCACACTTGTGCGGGAATTGTGATGTTTTGACAGCCACTGAGTCGTAGTTCAGGGGTTAGTCAATAGTGGCACCACTCATCGGTCAAATGAGTGCCTGGTCACTCGCTTTGTGTACAGACATGTGACTGAAAAATCCAGTCCGTTATGCACAGGAAAAGCCCTGTTTGGTCTCGGAGAAATATGCAATAAAGCACTTTAATAACTATTGATCCATAATTGATACAAAGGAGTGCATACGCTCATTTTAAAGGTAAAGTCTAGACGTATGTGCTGATATAAACGCGCCTCCTGTCACTTTAATAGGTTTGGAGTTATAGTAAATCAAAAATCATTATAAAATAACAATTTTGTAAATGATATATCTTTAAAACAGCTTAAGCAAATATTACATACGAGCTGTCACATCGTAGATCTAAGTAAGTACTATTAAGATGTATATTTCGTTTTTTTGCGCAAATTCAGTAAATTTGAATTAGAGACCAGTAAAATGGCTTCCAGGTTGTGGCGCATTTCTTTTTACTTGATATTTATTAAAGCCACATTTTTCTATACATCACCTGTTATATATGTTCAGTGGTAGAATGCTCGTAGCTCGCCTGCCAATAATACATCACAAAATAATAGGACGTCGGATTCTTGGGAGTCTTGTGGAAACTACTAATGTGACACGTTTCATTTTTATACGTATATTTATTTATCCATTCTTGATGAAGCACAAAAGTAAGACTGCATGACAACACTTAGACTGACAACAATGCTAACAACTGACCGATTACTCCTTTAGGACTTGACTCATAACTCCTCATACTACTCCTTTGTACAGACTCCTACGTCATTCTGCCTGAGTTCGCGCCAATTCACGCGTATTAATATCTGATAATATTTCTAGAACCTTCTAGAACGCGGAAGTACAACATTTAAATATTTAACGATTTGCTCAATAAACATTAATGACTCCTGCTTTACGCAAAGATACATAAAAGTATGACAGATGTAATAAAAATATTTCCATATCAAAATGAAATAATACAAAAGATCGTAAGTAAACAACAATTAGTGCAGTGTTAATATATGTTTACATTGTTGTTATGACTTTCAATACTTAATTAATTTAGTTTGTTAGAAGACCCTAGTAATGGTAATTATAATGATTAAAATAACTTGACAAAAGCACTATAAAATTCTTATGTAATATAAAAATAGAATATTAGGTTACAATACTACGACTAATTATGGTATCGAATACTTCAGTTATTTAAACAAACGGGACCCTCCTAGCTAAATATATTACAAGGTATAAAACTGGATTTTTACCATATAAACAATAATAACTACATTATTAGTGGCAGTACAGTAAATTATACTTAAGTAAATAGTTAATAAAACCACAGGAACAATAGTACAGTGTATAATCTCAGTTTAAATACTGAAAAAGCAAATGTAGAAAAGTTTAATTTTTTGATAATGTAAAAACTACGACGTGTACAATGTTTTTGATGCCATATTCTAGTTTCAGCGGAAAATTTTGTTTTTGCGAAAATAAGATACTTTTTTTACTTCATAGTAAGCCAGTGAGGTTACTTAAGGTGGCCATTTTGGCTTGTTAGCAGCAGTCCGTTAACGTCGGTTTGACAGACAAGACGTGTGGTTACGATGGGTGACTGTGGAGTTGCTTCAGGACTTGTAAAATTTCAGCGAAGTGTTCTAGTGTGGAACGTAGAAATATTTGTTCTGTGGTGCTTTGAGAACTTAGATTTTATTCTGCGTCTGTGGGACTTAGAAAAGTCTTCACTGGTGCTTGGTGAACTCTTAACTATATTCTGCGACCGTGGAACTTAGAGTTTCTCAGGATTGTTGCTAGTCTTTAATTTTTATTTACCGACTGTCTGACTCAGAAACTATTCAGTCAATTTCCAAGATTTGGTGTGGCAGCCTTAAGGAACTCGGCAAGTCCGGCGCAAGGCACGTGCGGTACGAGCGGCCGCACGGAAGGCACTGTCCGAGGGGCGTCAGATGTGCCGCCCCGTTTTTCTTTCTTTCTTTCTTGACAAACTCAACGTGCATGCCCAGTGGCAGGCGCCTCGACTACCTGCCGGTCGCCCCTGTTGATCAAGGGGAGGGAGGAGGATTAATTTCTTCCTCGCCACTGTGGCAGCACCACCGTGTTTACGCAGGAGGAACAGAGTGGGGAAGCAGTCTGGTGTACGCCCAGTTTCGACGATCGAAAGTTCACAAGAAATATTATGGTCTACTGCAGCGCTCAAAGCGTTCTAACTCGGTACTAATGATGTATGATCACACAGGCTTGGTTGCATTTATACGATAAACCCCCGTCTACACATGGAATTAATACTGACAGCTGCACGTATGCGAAAATACGGCCGTACTACTGTTTATATATGATAATTGTTTACGTTTGTGCGTATGTCATAAGTGATAATATTCAGATTTAAGTTTACACAGTGTTGGCAGTAGCAGCAGCTGTGGTATGTATTTGAACACAACAGCGAAGAAGGAATAGAAGTTGGATGCGTCCTTGGTTGAGAAGAAGACACGAACAATGAGATGTGTACTGCATGCTAATAATGAAGTAACTTGTGCCAGAGGGCCCCAATGAGTACGGATTTTTTTCTTTCTCTTTTCTTTTTTTTACGAATGAGTATCTAGTGTTTTACCAAATTCCTTTCGTTCGTCCAAGGACAAAAATAAGATACTGGAAATATTTCGCCAAGCTGAAGAAACAAAATAGTTTTTATACTAGAGTTGCATTCTCTGCTTTGTGTAATTTATTCGTCAGTTATTCCTGTAATTGGTAGCCGGCCGCGGTGGCTGCGGGGACTGAGGCGCTTCAGTCACAATCTGCACGGCCACTACAGTCGGGGGATCGAATCCCCTCTCGGGCATGGATATTTGTGCCGTCCTAGTTCGAAGTAGTTCATAAGTATCCAGAATGAAACTTCACTCTGCAGCGGAGTGTGCGCTGATATGAAACTTCCTGGTCCCAGGTTCGAGTCCCGGTTCCGGCACACAATTTTAATCTGCCAGGAAGTTTCATATCAGCGCACACTCCGCTGCAGAGTGAATTTTCATTCTGGAAACATCCCTTAGGCTGTGGCTAAGCCATGTCTCCACCATATCCTTTCTTCCAGTAGTTAAGTCCCATAGACTATACAAACATTTGAAATTCCTATTATTTTGCAGGCTCGTTTCAACATAGCGTCTTCTGGCGCCATAAATCTTTCAAGAGCCTTTCCTTTGCACAAGGAATTTTAATTGTTGCTGTTGAAATTTGCAAACCAATCTAAATGTTCGCTCTATAGTAAGACCTCAGAGAACTTTTTTTTTTTTTTTCGCTATTAAGTCCTCCATGACGCTCTCGAGGTTTTGTGCAACTTCCTGTGCGGCATGCTGCAATACTATAGACTTTTTATTATATAAAGTAAATCAACAAGAAGTAACTTAATCAAACTTCTTTTTAAATCAACACTTTCCTGTTATTTTCTGGATAAATAACGATCACTGTACCGTTTTGAAAAACAAAACATTGACGCTTGGGAAGAATTTATTTCATCAAATCCTGGAACATCTCCGAAGCTTGATGTCAATGTTGGAGCATTATTTCCCAACGGATGAAGATGAGAGGCTGCAGAGATACGAATGTGTGGTCAACCCATTCACTGTATTCAAAAAGCCGAACATTCTATCATCAAATTAATATGAGTTTTTGATAGAAATTGCCACAGACTCTAGCTTGAAAGCAAGTTTTGATACTGACAGTTACTTGCACTATTGGATCCGTTTGGATAACAAGACATACAACACCCTTGTTGAAAAGGCAGAACGTGTACTTCTTCCGTTTGCCACAACATACATGTGTGAATCTGGATTCTCGATCTATGCTGCCTACAAAACTAAGTACCGAAGCTGTCTTAGATGCGGTACCACACGTCCGTCTTCAGTTATCAAGTACTGTACCCAACTTTTCAAAATTGTGTCAGCAGAACAACCTCAACCAACACATTAGGATTCCATTATTATCCCTACAGTAAAGAAGAAAGCATTTTTCTTTGTTGATGCTCAGTGAACGTACCTGAACTAAAACTCTGTATGAATTTTGTTTCTATCTTCTATCATTTACAATTAATTGAATCGTGTTGTCATTGATATTTTAGTTACGAAAATTAAAATGATATCTAAAGCTAATTTCTTTTCATACTATATTCCGGCCTCTCAGTTAAAATATGGTCTGCCTATACATCAATTACAAATACTTGCTATTACTCTGGCACTATATTGTGGCAGCTGGCTGCAGGCGTAAACAAATGAGGACTTTTCACGTGCCACCTTGTTAAAGGTAATTCTTCTCTGCCAGAATTGTTTCCTTTGAGAAAAAAGTCTCACATTCTCTGAAATGCTTTGTCTTCTTATATAGAAATAAAAGAGTCTGTTTGTTTTCATAATTCACTGACAGCTGCCGTTCAGTAGATACGAAAAGACGTAAACATAACTAGACTTTCCGAGCTGTTTACATGAGCACGAAAATCTATTGTGGAACTGGAAAACGGCTTTATAAAAGCAAATATCCGTAATCGGTTTTGAAGTGTTTACCTGACCAACCAAAAGCGGAACTGGGACATCGGCCTACGAAATCCGGTTATACAGTGGATTTATCCATATCATCGGTCACATACTTATTGTGAGCTTCTTGCTTCTTCTTATTGGCCGCTAGATTAACCATAGCCTCACTTGACCTAGTTCCTGGCACTGCCGCGTCACCACTTCGCCTTTCCAGGCAATATGTATTGTTGCCTTCTCTACAACGAAAACTACAGAATTCGTTTCGGTAGTTGGCCAAGGGAGTCGTGACTGGTCAAAAGCACTTTCATTGCATTTTGTAAGAAGAGTAGAATTGGTACGTCCAAATGTCTTGCAACTTGGGCTGTAATAGGTAAGTGCTTTTCATATAACGTATAAATAGTATTGCGCATGCCCTTTACTCATAGGTTATAATTTTTCTCCTTCAAGATTGCAGAATAGGACAATTTATTTTTCTTATGATCTGTTACTTCAAAAATTGGAAGTCGACTAATGAGCATACATCGGCCCAATAGCTAGAATGAAAATAAAGCGAAGAAAAGTGTAGTGATATTGCGATGACTAATTTGTTACCCCTTATTCCAGAGCTTCCCAACGTGTGGTCCGCAGACCCCTTAGGGGCCCACCAGCTCTTTCTAGGGGCTCCGCGGCCACCTTTCACCAAATTGTGTAACATAATGAGTAAAATTAAGGAAGAAAAATGAAAATAAAATTCATCACTATTTTATTTATTTATTTTGTGTGAAAAACATTTGCACTTTTACTTCAGGTCGTATTCCTAAGCAGCCCTTGCGGTTCCTAAGTGAGAACTCATACACAGTTTAGTGCCGGAGAATGCGGCTTCGCAACAATACTGGGGTCATTTGTGCGCCCGCTCACGGCGCTAGATGAGCTGAAACCTTTTACGCATGCGCGGAGCGAGCTTTGACGACCAACCACAGCGCTCGCTGGCACGTATTCTGCCCCAGGCAACATTAAATATTAGAAAATTAATAAAATTCAGCAACCAGTTGATTGTAATTATTTATTTTAGACGACCGGTTTCGGACGCTTGAGTGCCCTTCTTCTGGTCTATTTTAGTATTGTTGCTAAATGAATGAAGCTACATGCTATTAGGAGACACTGAGTGCAGACATTATGCCATGAATAACAATCAGCTGCTAACGTCTAAAATAAATAATTACAATCAACTGGTCGCTGAATTTTATTAATTTATAACCTGAACAGTTGCTGAAATGGATAAAGTACTTCATTAAATATTAAACTTGCTTTGTCAGAGCACTACCTATTTCATAAGTCGATTTTGACCAGTTTATTACTTATAACATGGATCGGTGGCTGAAGTCAGAATCATTGAAGAAGGGTGCAGTATCTCCATCGCTTTCACAACAAGGGACGCTTCCAGTTGAAATGAATGAGGAGGGAGGACGACCAAAGGAAGAACAGTCGCAAGAAGCTCCACAGCAGGATTTATTATGTGGAAACGCTGCAAGTACTACATTGGTTGCAATATCCTGTGGAAGTGGAATAACCAAGAAGCGTAAGGCCGGCCGCGGTGGCGGAGGGGACTGAGGCGCTCCAGTCACGGTCAGCACGGCCACTACGGTCGGGGGTTCGAATCCCCCCTCGGGCATGGATATTTATGCCGTCCTAGTTAGTAAGTAGTTCATAAGTAGTTTGTAAGTTTAGGGGCTGATGACCCCGTAGTTAAGTCCCGTAAGCTTTACAAACATTTGAAGAAGCGTAAGTACAACGAAAGCTATTTAGAAATGGGCTTTATGGAGACAAATGAGACTAAAGCTCAGTGTCAAATTTGTGGGCGAGTCCTTCCGAACAGTTCAATGGTTCCAGTTAAATTGCACCGTCATTTTGAAGGTACTCACCCGGATTTCCAAGCTAAAGACATATATTTTTTCAAAAGGAAGAGTGCTGAACTAGCTGCTTCTCAGTGTTGCATGAAAACTCATGCAAAAACAATTAATGAAAATTCATTAAAAACTTCTTTCTTGGTTAGTTATCGAGTGGCAAAAGCAGGCGAAGCTCATACCACTGTAGAAAATCTCATAAAGCCGCGTGTTAATGATATTGTTTCATGCCTGCTAGACGAAAACGTAGTAAAGCTTGTATATTCGGTGCCATTATCAAATAATACTGTCAAGAGACGCATTGTTGACATGACAAATGATGTGAAAGACACTCTTGTTTCTCGCATCCAACACAATTCATGTTCCCTACAGATAGATGAATCCACTGATGTTGCAGGATTAGAGATTTTATTGGCTTTTGTCCGTTATGAATATTCTGGGTGTTTTGAGGAGACCATTACCTGGCAACACAACAGGTGCTGAAGTATTCTGTCTACTGGATGAATTTTTAAGGACTAACGAAGTTTCATGGTCTAATTGCATAGATGTGTGCACAGATGGTGAGAAAAATATGACGGGTCCTGCAGTCGGAGCAATAACGAAAACACGTAAAAGAAAACGCCCAAGATCTACAGCAGTAGTCATTGCGCTCTCCACAGATACGCTTTACCTACGAAACAAATGCCTTTTTCGTTCAAGAAAGTTTTAGACGAATCCATTCAAATCGTTAACTACAAAAAATCAAGGACGTTGAAGTCAAGACTTTTCACAATACTGTGTGAAGATACGGGAAGCCTTCATCGTTCCCTGCTTCTCCACACAGAAGTGAGGTGGCTCTCACATGGAAATGCACTCTCTCGTTTGTACGAATTAAGATTGGAAGTCTTAGCTTTCCTTTTGGAGCATAACGCCAAATTAGTAGACCTTATTAATGACGAAAATTGGCAGTGTATACTTGCCTATTTGTCAGATATTTTCTCCAAAATGAACGAAATGAGTATTTCACTTCAAGGGCAAAATGATACAAAGGTCACTGCTATCGACAAAGTTCGAGCATTCAAGAGGAAAATCAATTTTTGGGCAGAGAGTGTCGAGGAGGGGGAGGTCGAGTGTTTTCTTTTCTCAAGGAGTTATTAAAAAACAAAACATTGACGCTTGGGGAGAATTTATTTCATCAAATCCTGGAACATCTCCGAAGCTTGATGTAATTGTTGGAGTATTATTTCCCAACAGATGAAGATCAGAAGCTGCAGAAATACGAATGTGTGGTCAACCCATTCACTGTATCCAAAAAGCTGAACATTCTATCATCAAATGAATATGAGTTTTTGATAGAAATTACCACAGACTCTACCTTGAAAGCAAGTATTGATATTGACAGTTACTCGCACTTTTAGATCCGTTTGGATAACAAGACATACAACACCCTTGTTGAAAAGGCAGAATGTGCACTTCTTCCGTTTGCCACAACATACATGTGTGAATCTGGATTCTCGATCTATGCTGCCTACAAAACTAAGTACCGAAGCTGTCTTAGATGCGGAACCAGACGTCCGTCTCCAGTTGTCAAGAACTGGACCCAACTTTTCAAAATTGTGTCAGCAGAAGCAACGTCAACCATCACATTAGGATTCCATTATTATTCCTACAGTAAAGAAGAAAGCATTTTTCTTTGTAGATGCTCAGTGAACGTACCTGAACTATAACTCTGTAGGAATTTTGTTTCTGTCTTCTATCGTTTGCAATTAAATGAATTGTGTTGGCATTGATATTTTTGTTACGAAAGTTAAAATGATCTCTAAAGCTAATTTCTTTTCTTTTTAATATATTCCGTCCTCACAGTTAAAAATATGTCCTGCCTATACGTCAATTACAATTACTTGCTGTTACTGTGACACTATATTGTGGCAGCTGGCTGCGAGCATAAACAAATGAGGACTTTTCACGTGCCACCTTGTAAAAGGTAAACCTCCTCTGCCAGAAATGTTTCCTTTGAGAAAAATGTGTTACATTCTGTGAAATGCTTTGTCTTCTTAATAGAAATAAGATAGTCTGTTTGTTTGTTTTCCTAATTTGTTTACAGTCGAGGCTGACTGCCAAGTAGTAGTTGAAGTTGTTAGCTGTGGCTAAACTGTTGCCAGCTACCAACTGACAGTACACTATTGCAACGACGCCTGCTAGCTGCCGCCTATGGACTGACAGCTGCCGTTCAGTAGATACACAAAGGCGTAAAAATAACTAGACTTTCCGAGCTGTTTACATGGGCACGAAAATCTTTTGTGGAATTGGAAAACGGCTTTATAAAAGCAAATTTCCAGAATCGATTTTGAAGTGTTTACCTGACCAACCAAAAGCGGAACCGGGACATCGGATTACGAAATCCGGTAATACAGTGGGAATTTAAATTGGATCGTTAATTTCAAGTTGTTTTCATTCATCTCTAAACCAAAGACTATTGATACTTCGGGTGGGGGTGGAGGGGGAGGGTCATTGGGAACATGGCACTTGCATTAAGAAGCAGTTCTCATGGGTTTCGTTCTGAAATTTGAAGTTACTGTGCTCTTGACCAGGGGCCTTTTTATTTTATTTTTTTTTATTTTTATTTATTTTGGATATCATATCAATGACTGAATGACACTTCTAAAAACGCCGTAACCAAGCATGGATCGGAACATAGGCAAGTTTTTGCTTTTAGGCATCAGTTTGAGGTACGATACTACAAAAGGGTCCACCAGCTGAAAAGGTTGGGAAGCCCTGCTTATTCCATAGTCAAACACGAAAGAACTGACATATGGAAATTACGACAGATGTCCAGTGTCAGCTCTTAAATGCACAACCACAGTGCACTGAGTTAATATATTTAGACTAGCATTAGTACCCGTCGATGCCCGGGTGTGTATTTATTGCATTATTATGTTATTCCATCTCCTTATTCTTCCTCTTCCGCTCCACTCTTTGACCGTTTCACCTGTTTTTATTTTCCAGATGTACATAGATTTCGGGCACAGTGTGGCTATTCTTAATGCTTTGAGTTATGTTTACATCTATACCGTCCTGCTGAACGTAACTGTCAACATAATGGATTAGATGTAAGCACATATTAAAAGCTTTAAGACTGGCCACTCAGTGGGCGAAACCTAGGTAGATCTTAAAAGTAAAAACAAAAATTGCGATTGATTGCTGACATTTCCTACAGAGTTGTTTAAATAATATTCCACGAACGTTTTGTGAAAAAAAGAAAAGGGGTAGGGCAGCAATTTAGTAGCTCGCACGGGGCAACACTTGGGCTTGCGCCGGCCCTGGAACTCGACATTGTTCTGATGTCATGTGTAACAAATATTCACTGACGGATATTAGGTGGAATAAACATCAATTTAGATAAAAATGAATGTGTCGTCTATGCATTTTTTTGTTCCTGCCTGCATTTATTTAAAGCTAAACATTTTGGGAACATTGCAGTAGGTGTGGTTGGCTCTTAGAACGACACAGCAAGTTTGTATAATAAAATAGGGTCTACAGCGGCATTTCACGGGGCTCCAGTGGCGTTGGCTCCAAGCAAACACAAGCTGTGAATGGGTGATTTGTGTCAGTTTTTTCCGTGCTGTAGCTCGAGCCAAGTGAAGGAAATAACTGATAAATTGTGTAACCCGGCACAGAATAGTGGTTTGTTTTTTCCTAGTTTGTGTTTGTAAAATCCGTGTGTAAGCTCGCAATTTGTTTACAGCGAGGACGGGACAGAATGCACTCAGGGACAGTTATGTTGTCCTGATCGCCTCTTCGTCATATCATAGTTGTGAACCTGGAAGAGTGAAATACGTTTTGTAAATAAATACAATGTTCTTCCGTTCTACCTCGAAGAGAACGACCTATTAACCAGTAGTCAACACGGATTCAGAAAGTATCACTCTTGCGAAACACACCTTGCCCTTTATTCACATGAAGTGTTAAGTGCCATCGACAAGGGATCTCAAATCGATTCCATATTTCTGGATTTCAGGAAGGCTTTTGACACTGTACCCCACAAGCGGCTTCTTATGAAATTGCGTGCTTATGGAATATCTCCCCAATTGTGCGACTGGATTCACTATTTCCTATCAGAAAGGACACGTTCGTTGTAATTGACGGTAAGTCATCGATTAAAACAGAAGTGATATCTGGCGTTCCCCAGGGAAGCTTTATATGTCCCCTACTCTTCCTCGTGTTTATAAACGATTTAGGAGACAATCTGAATAGCTCCCTTAGATTGTTCGCGGATGATGCTGTCGTTTATCGGTTAGTGAAGTCAACAGAGGATCAAAAGCAACTGCAAAGCGATTTAGACAAAATTTCTGCAGGGTGCGAAAATTGGCAATTGACACTAAATAAAGAAAAGTGTGAAGTAATAAACATGACCACTAAAAGAAATCCGCTGAACTTCAATTACGCGATAAATCAGTCAAACCTTAAGGTCATAGATTCTACCAAATACCTAGGAGTTACAATTACGAACAACTTTGACTGGAGAGAACACAGAAAATATTGTGGGGAAGGCGAACCAAAGGTTACGTTTCATCGGCAGAACGCTTCGAAGATGCACCAGCTCCACCAAAGAGACTGGCTACATCACACTTGTGCGTCCTCTCCTGGATTACTGTTGCCCCTTGTGGGACCCTCACCAGGTGGGACTGACGGAAGATATTGAGAAGGTTCAGAGAAGGGCAGCTCGTTTTGTTCTATGAAGTTACGGGGGGGGGGGGGGGGGGGGAGCGTCACGGAAATGTTGCACGTATTGGGGTGGAAATCATTAAAAGAAAGACTTTATTCATTGCGGCGTGATCTGTTTGCGAAGTTTCAATCACCGACTTTTAGTTCTGATTGTGAAAATATGTTGCTAGCACCCAACTACTTAGGGAGACATGACCATCCCAATAAAATAAGAGAAATCAGATCGAAAACGGAATGATTTAGGTGTTCTTTCTTCCCGCGCGCTATTAGAGAATGGAACGGTAGAGAAAAGTTATGAAAGTGGTTAATGAACCCTCTGCCAGGCACTTGAATGTGATTTGCAGAGTATCTATGTAGATGTAGATGAAGTAACATATGACGTGTTTTGTATGTAGTTTGTAGTAATTAGGTCTTCTGTTTATGCCGTAGTAACTAGTTATTGTTTGTTGTGTCGTATCTTTCAGGTGCATAATGTGAATAATGGAGGATGTACACCCTTCGAACAGCGCTGTAATACATAGTTGGGAGCCTGTCACAGACAACGGCAAGCGGGAAGTTACCGAAGTTGTGTTTCGGTTAGGAAAAGTGTTGCAAGACAGATGCATTATCAATGCACTACCGGAAGCAGGCAGTTCCGCGTTTCTCGCCGTTTCAGATTGATAGGAGCGGCTATCATCGAGCGACTTTTGGGGCTGATGAACGAAATGACTTTTGTCGATACTGAAGTACTATACCATTAAGACAAAGCAGAAGGTGATTCAGTGGAAGATATCACGACTAGTGAATCGCAAAAAGGTCATAACACTGTAGAAATCTCCACCTCACAGGGAATATGTGCTTCATCTGTTCCCGATGAGTATTACGAACGGGCCGGCCGCGGTGGCCGAGGGGACTGAGGCGCTCCAGTCACGGTCTGCACGGCCACTACGGTCGGGGGGTTCGAATCCCCCCTCGGGCATGGATATTTGTGCCGTCCTTAGTATTAGCTAGTTCGTAAGTAGTTTGTACGTTTAGGGACTGATGACCCCCTAGTTAAGTCCCATAAGCTGTACAAACATTTGAACATTTTACGAACCGGTTACTAAACGGTTGAAATATGGCGTTATACCCCTCGAAGTAAAAGTAAAGGTGGTGGAGCTAGCCAGGAATCATCCAAATTGGAACTTACAACCACTGCAAAAGAATGCAGAAACAACAGCCCTGAAAAGGAAGGAGGATTTGAAATTGTGGGAAAGTGATATCGTTAAAGGAGGGACAAGGTATGACCAATACCAGGCGAGAAATAAATGGACATACGACCGATTTGTCGACTCTCGTCGTCGTAACGAGAATGTAACAACGGAGGTACTTAAGCCGGGTCCACACGCAACGATCTGTCTGCACACATCAATCGTTGCGTGTGGACGAGTGTTCACATCGCTGCAAATTCTCGCGCCCGACATCTTTTGGTGAAAAAAAGAAACTAGGTAGTACAGACTACAATCTGACTGGCAAAGGAATACGATAAGCTTTTTTACGAAGTTTAGTTTTGTCAGTGATAGACCCTATTTGCATCCTGTCTTGCAAAAAAATAAATAAATAAAAAAAATAAAAAAATGCGAACAAACCGCAATAAACAGAAATGGTCTAGGCATTGGCTGCTTAAACGAAGGCAGTTGTCACATGTGATTCTACATCGTGAGTTGGAGTGCAAACCTGATGACTGGCGTAATTATTTGCGAATGGATATGGAAACGTATAATTATCTTTTGACACTGGTAACTCCTCGCATAATACGTAAAGACACTTGTATGAGGAGATATATTTCTCCACATGATTGGCTGACAGTTACATTAAGATTCCTGGCCACAGGAAGGACCAACAAAGACCTCGAATTTTCAACAGCAATTTCTAAACAAGCATTGAGTTAAATCATCCCCAACACTTGTGAAGCTATTTACGCTGCCCAGAAGAATGATTTCATGAAGGCAAGTAAAGTAGGCCTACCTTCAAACAAAATACAAATAAAATTGTCAGATTTTTAGATATGTTTGAAACACTTACGCCTACTTCACTTTATATTATATATGTGGCCAATAAGCTACGGCTAAATTTGTTTCCCAGTCGGAATTTTCAGTTCTCAGCCATTTTCATCCATTGTCAACATAGTAAACACACGAAAAAAGTATACACTGAGACGGATTTGCAGCGATCTCCTGTCCACACGTTCCAACTTGTCTGCCCAGATGTGATTTGAACCCACAGATTTGAGCAATTTTGCTCCAACTTCCAGGTTTGCGCACATCTCATATCTGCGCAAATGTGCTGCCCACACGCAACGATTTGCGAGGTGTGCGCAGACAGATCGTAGCGTGTGGACCCGGCTTTAGGAGTGGGTTGCTGGTGCAGCGATTCAATATACGGCCAACAAGGCTTTTACGTTTGTTGCATCATTATCTTGGGCACGGAACTGGAAATCGGAGTAAATGCGTCTCTCATAAGGAGGTACAAAATGTAGAAGAAATGTAGGAAGTGGCATTATTTTCAGCACGCAAACGGCTTTTAAAAGTGATTACGTGATCAACCCAGATCAAACAGGATGCGAGTATCGAGTGAACATTCGACGCACGTTATCGCATAAGAGAAAAACGAACACTTGTCGCATTTGGTAGTGAAAACAAAGTAACACATTCATACACAGCGCAATATGCCATCACAGCCACTAGGAAAACGTTTCCTAAGGTGGTCCTCGGGTTATAGAAGTGGTCGGTCAATCGCTTAACCAACTCATTGGAAAATGTTTAGCCGGCCGCGGGGGCCGAGGGGACTGAGGCGCGCCAGTCACGGTCTGCACGGCCACTATGGTCGGGGGTTCCAATCCCCCCTCAGGCATGGATATTTGTGCCGTCCTTAGTGTAAGATAGTTCATAAGTGTTTTGTAAGTTTAGGGACTGATGACCCCGTAGTTAAGTCCCATAAACTATACAGACATTTGAACATTTTTTGAAAATGTTTACATTACCTGCTCCAAATCCGGGAAATTGACAAATGCAGTTAACAGAACATTTCAAATGTTCAAATGTTTGTAGAACTTATGGGACTTAACTACGGGGTCATCAGTCCCTAAGCTTACAAACTACTTATGAACTAGCTAAGACTAAGGACGGCACAAGTATCCATGCCCGAGGGGGGATTCGAACCCCCGACCGTAGTGGCCGTGCAGACCGTGACTGGAGCGCCTGTCCCCTCGGCCACCGCGGCCGGCACAGAACATTTATTGAGAATGCTTTAAAACCACACGTTTCCGATAACAAGTTTTGTCTAATATTGGATCCCTGGAGTGGACTAATTAATACTCCAATGTATGACACAACGTTTACAGATGGCGAGGGTCAGCCGACGTGCACAGTAAAAATAACACCGCTAAACTGCACACTTGTGTGCAAGCCGTGTGATGTTTATTTCTATCGCCAGGTTAAAAACTTTATTTCCAGACTTCAGAATTGCAGTGTACTTCTGGAAACCCAGCGGGAATTGCACAACCGCACAGATGCAATAACTATTCACAGCATAATTTATAACCAAGTTTCAGCACCGATTTTTCAGGTAATGATATCGTATGCATGTTACGCATCAAAATTAATTCGCGAAAAAGACCTATTTTTAAATGTGAACCAAGTTTGTTTTCCGCCGTTCTTCGGAAGGACCATTGTAGCTGTCGAAAGATTGCATTCATCAGATGTTCTTGGTGCCGTGAGTATATTTGTTTTGAATGTTTATATGACCAGTACCATCCATCTAGTTGTTAGAAGAAAAGTGAGGACACCTAACAGGGTCTGGAAGAGCAATTGTAAAGTGACCTGGAGTAACATTTTCTACATCTACATCTACATACATACTCCGCAATTCACCGTAAGGTGCGTGGCGGAGGGTACACTGTACCACTGGTAGGCATTTCCTTTCCTATTCCACTCCCAAATTGAACGAGGAAAAAAGGAATGCCTATATGCCTCTGTACGAGACCTAATTTCTCTTATCTTGTCTTTGTGATCTTTACGCGAAATGTAAGTAGGCGGCAGCAAGATCGTACTACACTCGGCTTCAAATTCCGGCCCTCTAAATTTACTTAACAGATATTCTCGAAAAGAACGTCGTCTTTCTTCCAGCGATCCCCAACTGAGTTGCCGGAGCACCTACCGGTAACAAATCTAGCTGCTCGCCTCTGAACCGCCTCTATGTCTTCCTTTAAACTGATCTGCTGCGGGTCCCAAACACTTGAGCAATACTCAAGACGTGGTCGTACAAGCGTTTTGTACGCGGTCTCCTTTACAGGTGAAGCACATCTTCCCAAAATTCTCCCAATAAACCAGGGGCGGCTCCTGTATAGGTTTGCAGGTTTGCGCTACCTCCAGGAATAATAATATTGTTAAACTCCGTTTGCTGTTTAGAAATTCTATGCAGGCGGAGAAGTAGCGCTCCATAAGTTTTGAGCCTAAAGTGAACAGGTGAAATAATGAATCCGGTAATTTCCTTGCTTTCTGAACGCTTCAATTTACGCAAGTTTGAATAGAAATTAGAAATCAAGAGGCTAGGTAGACCGATTCCCAGTTGGACAATTTCACAGACAGTAAAAACGAAAAGTCGTCAATTCAACATAAAATTTAACTCGGAACTGCACAGCAAGTATGAATGTGTAGCTGCGATGTGAAAAACGCCTTATTTTGTTTTCCTTGTTTATTATTTGGAGGAGAGTTTCCTGGACTAAACAAGGAGTCATCGACATTCAACACCTTCACGATAAAATAAGGAAATACGAACTTTCTTCGGTCAATGTCAATAATGTTTTAATCTTGTAAGTCTAGGCAATGTAAATATAGCCACTCTATTAGTCAGGGATACAGAAAGTCCGTGCCATTACACAATCAAAAGGTTACAGATAATAGGTACATAGTAAATCTAATAATTAACTGTATTCGTTCCTGTGGTTCTTTGAAACTTGCCATCAGAGGACACGTTGAGACTGAATCATCTTTTAATCCTGGTGTTTTTCGCCTTGATTAATTTTAGTGCAGAATTAGATTCGTTATTAAATCGCATCTGGAAAAGGCGACAGTTTTTAAAGGCACATCAAAACGATCCAGAATGAACTCCTCCGATGCATGCTTCAAGCCTGCCAAGAGGAAATCAGGAACGAAATGAAGGGTGCCAAGTTTCTGGTTGTAATAGCTGACGGAACCAACGATGAAGTCTGTGTTTTCCAGATGGTTATAGTATATAGGTGCATTATTAATGGAAGACCAGTTGAAAGGTTTTGGGATTTTATAGCACAAGAAACGCATGATGCCCAGACTTTGGCAACGCATATCATAGAACAGTTAAGTGGCCATTTAGAGAATTGTCCACACAAATTAATAGCCCAAACATATGATGGTGCATTAGTCATGAGTAATTCGTCTCGTGAGGTGCAGGCTCAATAGCATTTTTTTTTCGGAATGCGTTGAGCTGCCAACCTGGAGAGATGGCAGCTGGTGAAAAAAGTGCACTGCCATCTTTTCTGGTCACCAGCCGCCACTGCAATAAACCGAAGTCGGCTATCCGCCTTACTCACAACTGTCCTTACATGCTCATTCCATTTCATATCGCTCTGCAATATTACGCCTAGATATTTGAACGATGCGACAGCATCAAGAAGCTCACTACTAATGCTGTATTCGAACATTATGGGATTGCTTTTTCTACTCATGCGCATCACCTTACATATTTCCACATTGAGAGCTAGCTGCCATTCTTCGCACCAACTAGAAATTTTGTCTAAGTCATCCTGTATGCTATTACAGTCAGCTACAGACGACACCCTCCCATACACCACAGCATCATCAGCAAACAGCCGCAAATTACAAGTTACTCTGTCCATCAGATCATTTATATAGATAGAAAATAATAGCGGTCCTATCACACTCCCCTGGGGCACGCCTGACGATTGTTTACTATCCCAATAAGTTTGAGAAATCTATTTGCCTATCTTTTTTATCATTATTTATTTACTTACCTTATTAACCCTCTTATCCCTATCAAGTGAGATATGGAAAAATACAAACGAGAAGAATAACATCTGCTAGGTTTCTTCGAGATTCGAACCTGGGTACTCCAATTCGCAGTCAGTTAACTCGGCCGTTGCGCTATCGGCGAAAAGCGTTTACCGTGCGGGTACACAAGTAGCAGTTATAAAAGTTTCTTTCCTGGGTTTCTGGAAAAGTATGCGTTTGTAGACCCCATACCAGGATGATGAAACATGCTCTACTTATAATTATCTATCGATCCCTCCTATTTTGAGTCGATTGCTCGTGAAAAACTTTAGGGGTGATTTTCATAAAAACGCGGGGGTGTTGACCCAAAATATCTTAGATTCCTTCGTTTGAGGTTGTACAGAAGCGACCTGTCAAATTTGAGCCGAATCGGTTGGCCATGTCTGCAGCCTTTCCCTTGTGAAAGATAATACTAATCCCTGTGTTGCTCAAGAAGTTGGGGGTAGGTAGTGCCTTACGATCGATTCTCTAGTCACGTCATTCAAACATGAGAAGCCACAGCCTGACTTTCACACTGCTTGCTCTGGTCTGAAGCGTGATGTCGAAAAACGCACTGAGAGGGACAGTTAAATAAAATTACTGTAATAACAAAATAGTCTGTTTGTAATTAAGGGGATGGTGTACTCACCGGAAAAAGTAGGGAGGGGAGGGGGGAAGCGTCCACCCTTGTTCCTCCTCCAGTACAGCACTTGGTATACAGTCTGAGAACGAACCTTTAGGAATTTAGGAGTGGTTCGGCCAAGTAAGGATATTCAGCTAAAGGTATGTCTAGAAATGTTTCATTTATCAGATGCCAGCCATAACTCGATTTTTGAACACTATGAGTAGCAAGATTACATTTAGTGTAACATTATTTCACAGTAATGCATGTTACAAATGTATTCTATCAATACTGCAGACAGTTTAGATTTAAAAATAATTTCAACAATATAGATACTGTACAATAACAAGAATACTTTACATATATAGAAATTCGTGCTGTATAATATTCCTACAGTAATGCATGTATGTGAGAGTGTGAGAGGGCTATGTGGAAAGAGACACGCTGTGAACGAGGCGAGACTCGCACGTGTGGTGGGAGGGGGGGGGCACTCAAAATTATGACTGAAGGTGAGGTATTACTTAAAAACTGATCATTCAGAGCACAACATGGTTTTCAATTTGTCTGTTTTCAGAATTACATCTCATGAGAAAGTTTAAACAGTGGAAATTTCAGGAAGGATTCAATAATATTTTTGAGAAAGATAGCTTGCTTACTCACCACAGAGACGCCTGATGAGCCGCAGATACAGGGTGTCCAGAAAAGGACTCTCTGATTTCCAAATTAAATATCTCGAAAACAAAGATCGATAGAGGAATGCAGTAAACGGTATGTTCATTGTGAAAGCTGTAAGAAGTTTATACAGCACTTTGAAATAATAGTTAAAAAAGCTGCATTCATTCGGATTGATATCTGGGTGCTAGTAATGCCCACATAGAAAGCTGCATGGTGGTTGCAGCACAGTTCGTAGGTAACATGACTGCTTTCACAGGTTGCCTTGGGGTAAGGGATTGGAAGCAGGGATGAAGTAGGGATGGACAAGGATGTTACGTAGGTTTGGCAGACGCTGGAATACCACTGTAGGGTGAGGGGGGAGGATATTTGTTCGGATATTTCTCAGTTCAGGGCAGGATGAAAGATAGTCGAAACTGTGGTGGAGAACTTGGTTAAACTGCTCCAGTCCTGGGAGATACTGGGTCACAAGAGGGGTGCTCCTTTGTGGCCAGACGGTGGGGGAGCTGGAGGGTGACTGGACAGACAGGGCCCGTGAGATCTGTTTCTGGACAAGGTTTGGAGGGTAATTGCGATCAGTGAAGGCCTCAGTGAGGCGTTTGGCATATTTGGAGAGGGACTGCTTGTCACTGCAGATGCGATGACCACGGGTGGTTAGGCTGTAGGGAAGGGACTTTAGTGTGGAATGGGTGGCAGATGGCTGTCAAAATGGAGATATTGTTAATAGTTGGTAGGTTTGATGTGGATGGAGGTACTGATAAGGCCATCTTTGAGGAACAGGTTGAAGTCGAAGAAGGTGTCTCGTTGGGTTGAATAGGACCAGGTGAAGTGAATGGAGGAGAAGGTATTGAGGTTTTGAAGGAATGTGGATAGTGTGTCCTTACCTTCAGTCCAGATTATGAAGATATCATCAATGATTCTGAACCAAATGAGGGGATTCCTCTAGATTGCCCATGAACAGGTGGCATAGGAGGGTGCCAAACGTGTGCTCATGGCTGTAACGCGAATTTACTTGTAGGTGAGGCCATCAAAGGAGAAGTAATTATGGGTGAGGATGTAGTTGCTCAAGGTAACTAAGGAGGAGGTTGTGGGCTTGCAGTCGGTAGGATGTTGTGAAAGGTAGTGTTCAACAGTGGCAAGGCCATGAGCATTGGGAATGTTGGTGTAGAGGGAGGTGGTATCAACTGTGACAAGCATGGTACCAGGTGGTAAAGGAACAGGAACTGTGGAGAGTCAGTGGAGGAAATGGTTGGTATCCTTTATATAGGAGGGTAGGTTGTGGGTAATAGGCTGAAGATGTTGGCCCACGAGAATAGAGATTCTCTCAGTAGGAGCACCATAACTGGCCACAATGGGACATCCAGGGTGGGTGGGTTTGTGAACTTCCGAGAGGTGTAGAAGGTGTGGGTGTGGAGTGTAGGGAGGTCTTGGGATGGTCCTAAAGATTTGAGGAGGGACTGGACATCCTGTTGGGTTTTTGGGATGGGATCATTGAGGCAGGGTGTGTAGGTGGAAGAATCAGACAGTTGGCGGAGACCTTCTGTGACATAGAACCTCAGTGGTGAAACATTTGTCAGCAGGTAGAATCATAAGGTCAGGTAAATAGCATTTATTTCTGAGGGTGTGAGATTGGTATTCATTTTGAAAGATTTAGGTAAAGCTGGTGAGGCCAGGTTAGGTATTAGGAGATTCTGAAAATTGAGGGGATGATTTGGGGGCAGTGTGGGTGGATCTCGACTGAATGGAGGAGTGAACTAGGAGTGAACTGAGTCAGGCAGGGTTCAATATTGGTATTGGTATGTGTCTGAATGGTGGGGTTGGTAGCAAAATGGTGTTTCCATTGTAATGATCGTGAGAAGGAGAGAAGATCCTTAACAAGGCCGGCATGACTGAATTTGGGAGTGGGGCAAAAGGACTGACACTTCAATGGAACAGGCAACAGGCTTTTTGAGGAGAGGTTCATGACTGTCTGTTTATGTTGTGGATTTTCTGTGGTAGCCTAGGACAGTTTCTGAGGTTGTGGTAAATGTATAAGGTCTGCTAGGCAAGGTTTGTCAGCTATGAGGCTCTGGAGTATGTTTGTTGGATAGTGGTAACTCAAGGCGGGAGTAGGTATAATAATAATTTCGTGTGGCTCATTGGCCTGGTGCAAGTCTTTCAATTGGACGCCACTTCGGCGACTTGCGTGACCCTAGCCTACTCCAGTTATCCAACCGGGGAAAGGGGACCTACAGCTTAATGTGGAATCCGAACCACGTGTCGTTTCTGGCGACTCCTCACATCGTTGAGAGGTGAAGGATGGGTTAAAATGCAGACTGAAAAAATCCGAGGTCCGACCGGGATTTGAACCCGCGACCCTTCGGTTTCCAGTCGAGCACTTTACCTCAAGACCACCGAGCCTGTTGAGAATTTTTTGAGGCGGTGTTGTGAATGCTGCTCTGGGACTTGGAGGGCAAGGGCATCGGTCTGGGAGATGGGATGCAGGTATTGGCGTCACAGAGGAGGAGAATTTTCAGATGGAGGTGAGGTGCTGCAAGGCTGTTTGGGTCTAGTTTTGATAGTTTTGTAGGATTAGGTTGGTGAGTGCTATGGATTGAGGAAATCTCAACAGGAGGAGGTCATTGTGGAGAGAGGGATTACAGCCTGAAATGAGTATTTCAATGGTTAACCCATTTGGGGGGCGGGATACCATGAGCTAGGCAGCAACGTAGTTATAGGATGTGCAACTGAGTTCTGGCTAAGGACAGGGAAACTTTTCTGTATTGGCGCAGATAGAAGGGGCAACGATCCATGTTGGGGTATTCAAACGGATAAAATTCACACTAAATAACGCAAGATCACGAATAAGCCTCAATGTGAATGTTAAGGCACGCAAATGAAGCGAAAAGACAACAATAATCGCGTGAGAAATGCGTTCAACACATGGAAACGCGATATAATTCCGTGGAATAGCGTGAAAAAGAGGTGGGAATGTGTGGAAAACTAGTAGGAATGTGTAAGGAACTCGTGGGAATCTGGAAAACTGCAGGAGCATATGGAAAACACGTAGGAATATGATCAAGAATTCGTGACTTACATTTAAAAATGCGGGAAATTTACATAAAACAATATGCAGGGAAACCAACAAGCAAGGTGTAACGGATGGAACATAGAATCTGGAAAGGGAAAATATGTGGGTGGGAGCTTCAGCCGATAGACGGCCACTGTGCAACGTGAACGTCAGAGTAGAGACATTCGTCCCGTCTCGACACGGCAGTTTGAGGTCGTCGCTCCCCAGCCAGCGAGAACGTCGGGACTGACGGCCGTATCGAGCGCCTCTAGTTTCCACTAATTAGACTAGTTACCAATGATACATTTCGTGATCTACTCAAACATAAAAATAACAAACACAAATTCAACTGACAATATTTTGGGAATTAATGCTAGGTACGAATCAAGACTCTCTTTGTAAGCTCCGCATAAGTAGGAAAAACCAATACAAAATGTTACTGCCACTTTATTTTTCTCATCAGTTAGTTTTACTACGAGTTACTTTTAACTGTAAGTGCAGCTGAAATATACAGATACATTTTGCACATAATTCAGCAGATAAAATACAGTATAAGCAGGGTTTACATAATCGGAATTTTCAATAACTTTATTGCCATTTACAACATTTTGTCACTACATACAAATTTCCTATGTTCATTGTTCATATTGTTAATTCACACAATTCTTGCATTACCTCATTTACATGTTCCCCTGTAATTCCTACTCATGAAACCGTATATTGGGGGGGGGGGGGGGGCGCCAATGTCATCTACATAAACTGATGTGTTGGCATGGTGTTTGTCTTCCAGTAGCTTTTATAAAATGTGCAAGGTATGTTCCTCAAGAAATTTATATTTTCAGTCTGCACCTTCCTTGCAGATGAAAACTGTGTCGAAGCACTATTTGAACCTGGGGCCTCCGAATTCTACAGACAAGTGCTCCACCGGTCCCAAGTTTGAATCTCTGTCGGGCACACAGATTTAATCTGTCAGGAAATTTCACATTAGCACAGAATAAACAGCAGAATTACCCTATTTACATAGACTTCCAAAACCGGAGTTCGTAAAACGCTTTTGGTTGGTCATGTAAACACTCCAAAATCAATTCTGGAAATCCACTTCTGTGTAAATCGGTTTTCCAGTTCCACAAACGATTTTCGTGCCCATGTAAACACAACCGATTTTGAAACGTTCTTGCCTTGTCAGATTGAGTTTTCTTGTTAAGAATTTTCAGCACATGTGGACAGAGTGACAATTTCTATCATGATAAAAGTATAAATATTAGAGTGCGCATGAATACTTGTATTTAAGTACAGAAAAATAGTGAGTGTGCTGACTAAATAAGAACCGAATCAGCTGTTTCTCAGGCACCATTTTGAGTGGGCTAGGATATCCGGTTCAGGCTGTACATGACAGCAAAAAAACGGTTTATGAAACTCGGTTTTCATCTTCTGGAAGACGTGTTGCATGTAAACGTAGTGAGTGAAACACCCCCTTGGTTATGACTAAGCCACATCACCACGATATTCTTTCTTCCAGGTGTGCTGGTCCTATAAGATTCACAGGAGAACTTCTTTGAAGTTTGGAAGGTAGGTGCTGAGGCATGCTGGGGTAGCTCAGTTGTCACAGCACTTGCCGGAGAAAGGCAAAGATCCCAAGGCAGAAAGGACAGTGTGGTCATTAGAGGTGGAGCTTACACTCGAGTCGTTTGGGTAAGGAAAAAGGCTGTGCCCTTCGAAAGGAACCATCCAGGCATTTGCCTCGAGTGATTCAGGGAAATCATGGAAAACCTAAATCTGGATGACTGGAGGTGGATTTAAGCCACCGTCCTCACGGATGCTGTTACCGCAGCGCCACCTTGCTTGGTCACAAAGATCCCAGGTTCGAATACTGGTCTGGCACAAAGTTTTAACCTAAAAGGAAGCTTTAATTTCCTGGACACTTTGAATAAACCACAAACACATTGTATATTATACTGTTTACAAGTAAGCACTTAAGATGATTCGTGGTGCAGTAGCTAATGGGAACAACCGTAATGGCATTTCCCCATTTACAATTACTCACATCGGCCTCCGCACTGAGTGTCAGCACAGTTTGCGTCACCAGTAGTTTTTCATTGTTGACATACATGATGCTATATAAATATTTCTGTGATGATAAAAAATAAAATAATAAAGTTCGGTGGCAGGATGAACAGGATTTCTAGTCAGATGAGTACAGGATTATAAATACAAAAGCAGTAGGGGGTATCACAGGAGTAGGACTGATAATGAATAAGAAAATAGGAATGTGGGTAAACAACTATGAGCAGCATAGTGATCGCATTATCATTGTCAAGATAGATACTAATCCAACACAACAGTAGTACAAGTTAATATACCAACTAGCTCTGCCAAGGATGATGAGATTGAAGAAATGTATGAGTTAAAGGAAATTATTCAGACAATTAAGGGAGAGGAAAACTTGATTGTGATGGGAGACTGGAATTTGATAGTAGGAAAAGGAAGGAAAAATAGTAGGTGAATATGGACTGGGCAGAATGAATGAAAGAGGAAGTCGCCTGGTAGAATTTTGCACGGAACATAATTTAATAATAACAAACACCTGGTTTAAGAATCATGAAAGAAGGTTGTATATGTGGAAGCGGCCAGGAGACACCAGAAGGTATCAGATAGATTCTATAATGGTAAAACATAGATTCCGGAACCAAGTTTTAAACTGTAAGACATACCCAGGGGCAGATATAAAATCTGACTATAACTTATTGGTCATCAATTGTAGGCTGAAACTGAAAAAACTGCAGAAAGGTAGGAAAATAAGGAGATGGGACTTGGATAAACTGAAGGAACCTGAAGTTCCTGAGAATTTCAGAGGGCGCTTTAGGCAACAATTGAAAGAAATGTGAGGAAAGAAAACAGTAGAGGAGGAATGGGTAGCATTGAGAGATGAAATAGTGAAGGCAGCAGAGGACAAAATAGGTAGAAAGGCAAGACCAACAAAAATCCATGGAAATCACAGGAAATACTAAATTTAATTGACGAAAGGAGAAAATATAAAAATGCATTAAATGAAACAGACAAAATGGAGTACAGCCGACTAAGAAATGTGATTGACAGGAAGTGCAAAATGGCTATGCAGGAGTGTCTAGAAGCCAAATGCAAATACTTAGAAGAATGTATAAATAGGAGGAAAACAGATACTGCCTACAGGAAAATAAAAAGAGACATTTGGGGACAAGAACAATAGTTCTACGAATATCAAGAACTCAGGTGGAAAACCAGTTCACAGCAAAGAAGGGAAATCTGAAAGGTGGAAAGAGTACATAGAGCAGCTCTAAAAAGGAAATAAACTTAGAGGCAATGTTGTAGGAAGGGAAGAGGAAGTAGATCAAGATGAAATGGGAGATACTATACTGAGAGATGCATTTGACAGAGCCCTGCAAGACCTAGGTCATAACAAGGCCCCTGGAGTAGATGACATTCCCTCAGAACCATCAGTTTGATAAGTCATGGTTGCAAAATTTTAACGCAAATTATCTACAGAAGAATAGAAAAGCTGGTAGAAGCTTACCTCGGGGAAGATCAGTTCGGATTCAGGAGGAATGTAGAAACACAGGAGGCAATACTCGCTTTACGACTTATCTTAGAAGATAGATTAAAGAAAGTCAAACCTACATTTCTAGCTTTTGTAGATTTGGAGAAAGCTTTTGACAATGTTGATTGGAATACACTCTTTTAAAGTTTGAAGACAGCAGGGATAAAAATATAGGGAAAGGAGAGTTATTTCAATTTGTACAAAAGCCAGACCGCAGTTATTAGACCTGAAGGGCATGAAAGGGAAGCATCAGTTGGGAAGGGAGTAAGACAGGGTTGTAGCCTTTCTCTGATGTTATTCAATTTGTACATCGAGCAGGCGGTGAAGGAAAGCAAGGAAAAATTTGGAATAGGGATTAAAGTTCAGGAGGAAGAAATAAAAACATTGCGTTTTGCTGATGACATTGTAATTCTGTCAGAGACAGCAAAGGACCTGGAACAGCAGTTGAATGGAATGGACAGTGTGTTGAAGAGAGTGTATAAAATGAACATTAACAAAAGCAAAATAAAGGTAATGGAATGCAGTCTTAGTAAATCAGGCAATGCTGAAGGAATTAGGTAACAAAACAATGAAGGTGCTAGATGAGTTTTGTTACTTTGGTAGTAAAATAACATATGACGGTCGCAGTACAGAGGATATAAAGTGCAGAATGGCAATGGGAATAAAAGCATTTTTGAAGAAGAGAAATTTGCTAACATCGAATTTAAGTGCAAGGAAGTCTTTCCTGAAGGCATTTGTGGAGTGTTGCCTTGTATGGGAATGAAACATGGATGATAAACAGTGCGGACAGGAAGAGTTCAGAAGCTTTTCAAATGTGGTGTTACAGAAGAATGCTGAAGATTAGGTGGGTACAATGCGTAACTAATTAAGAGGTACTGAACAGAATTGGTAAGAAAAGGAATTTTGGCATACCTTAACTAAAAGAAGGGATCACTTGGTAGGACACATTCTTAGACATTGAGAATCGTAAATTTAGCATTGGAGGGAAGTGTGTGGGGTAAAAATCAGAGAGGGAGACACCAAGAGAAGCATATAGTAAGCAAATTGAACTGGATGTGGGTTGCCGTTCTTATGGGGAGATGAAAAGGCTTGCTCAGGATAGAGCAGGGTGGAAAGCTGCATCAAACTAGTCTCTGGACTGAAGACCATAACAAACGAAAATATTCTTGAGTTTCCGTGTCCTGTGGTTTACTATGCACGACGTTTCGGCCGACATCTTATCAGCCATTGTCGAGTGGTCGACTGTCGAATGATTGCTGCTGTCGTCATTATATAACTGCACTGATGGCTGTGATGTCACTGGTGCTCCGCAAAATGAGCATAAAAGGCATTTTGGTCGCGTAGTGTCGCGCTTGCTTCGACCTTCCGATCGCCGGGTTCTGAGCTGTGCTCAGCTGCAAGCCGCCATCTCTATTAACAGTATTGTTAGCTTCTGATCTCAATCGCTTCTTATTACACTATCCCAGAAACTGTTCGTTCTTGTAATTATGGGTGTCTCCTCAAACACAATATGATGTCTGTTTTAAGAGTGTATGCTCCACAATTGCTGCTTTTCGGGATAACGTAAACAATAACACCTTTCATATTCTACACAGTGCTGTTCAAGAGTGTGCACTGTTTGACCGATATAAAACCGTAGACAACCACAAGGTATTTTATATACTCCCAATGTTCTTAGACTTACATCAATCTTAATAGGTCTCATCAACCAACGCATTTTTGAGGAGACCTGAAGACCGAGTCGATCTTTTGTCTCTTAAGGAGTCGGCTAATCTTTGCAATGACTGAGCTGAAAACAGCAAAAATTCAAGTTTTCTTTGAGTCCTCCTGGAGGGGAGGTCTTTTGCTTGGGTGTCTTCAGGAAGATAGCTTTCGTAATCTGGCGGTTACGGTAGCCATTTTCCCAAAAAAACTTTCCTTGTGTGGCTCAGTTCCTTTTGCAGATTTTCAATGTCGGATACTGCTTCCGCTTGGTGCATTATGGTCCTTAAAAAAGACTCACTCTGCAATGGTCGGTGGCTTGTGGCGTGCAGGTGAGTTTTTCGTAAACACCGTGGCTGACACAGCCACTTGCTTTACAGCTGATGAGGACATCAAGGAACGATAAGGCACCCTCTGTCTCCACCTCCATTGTGAACTTGACCTTGTCATCAATGCTATTGATGGGGTGCAAGAATTCACCCAGTTTTTCACATCCATGAGGCCAGACAACGAACATGTTGTCAACGTTACGATAAAAACAGCTAGGCTATAAGGTGCCGTATTCAGTTCAAGGCGATGTCTTGAAGTGTTCCATCCATGAACAGGGTTGCCACAACCGGAGCTAATGGGCTTCCCATCGCTACGCTTTAAAGCTAATGGATCGAGTGATTGCAGCAATCGCCAGCGGAGAAGTTGGAGCTGGCAGCTGTATGGGCAGGCCCTGTTTCCTATTAATGCAATGATCTCTTCCCGTGATGCGCTAGTTCCTATAATTTTGACACTCAGTAGCGCTGTCGAGTGACGTTTCCAGACATGGGTTCACTACCTCATTTTATTCCCCAAGCCATCCTCTACCACCCCACGAAGTTTGTATCATTTAGAAGCACCCTGTATGTAAAAAGAATAAAACTGGTTTTGAGTGATTATTCTTTAGTTGAAAGAATAATTGAAATAATAAATTGCCACAAATGAAAAATTTTGTAGAGTCTGATGTAATTGAGACATTATTGCTTTGAATATATGTCAGACAATATTAATCTATCTGTAGTAATTTCGAGGTTTGTGCATTTGTAGTTATTTACCAGCAAATCATTGTACACCGACTCTAAATAAACTTGAAACACTAGTTAACTACTGTATATATATTTCACAAAGTTAAAGCAAACCATACAATACGTCCGACTTAGCTAACAAATAGTAGCAGACTGACTTTATTCATCCATCTTAAACATTTGAGAGTCAAAATACTCTCTTTTGTTCAATCAGAGTTATTTAATGCTGACTATGTAATTAATTTGTAATCGATATTTTCTTTAACATTTGCCGAATCAAGTATAATATATCGCATTTTTTGAATAAAATAAAGAATTATTTCGTCTTCAAAATTGAGAGAAAAAATTAATCTCCCTATTCTCCTTTCTATTCCTTGTCTGCTACCATAAGTATCGTCACATAAGCTAAACTATGAATTGTCTAAATGAAAGTTTTAGTATAGGTGTCCCAAGTAACGCAGCTGATCCGAATATTTCTATAGGTGCTGTATCACTTATGCCAATGGTATAGGTTTCTGGGACTGAAACATAATGAAATGGTGACTGGACTATTAAGAAAGGGTTAGGGTGTGCCATATGGAAATGTTACATGGTCTCCACAGGGATATTGGACGAGGTTCTCAAACTTCCGTCATTTCACTAAATGGCCGTCAGCAGACCGTTTCTGCTAATAGACTCGAACCAGCATAGTGCCTCACTTTCCCCCCTCCTGTAGAACCATCACTACATGGCACTTTCACAACCCTCCAGAAAGAAATAAAATGAGCATGACAATGATAATTTCTTCACATGTACCAAGCCCCTATGACATTAAGGCACAAGCGTTCAAAGTTATGCGAGTGTACATAGTGAAGTGTATCATACCACCACAATTCGACTACGCCCCTGTCATGAGTGGCACCATGTCTTCTCAACGAAATAATATCTCCTTTCCAATTGATGTCCTTCACGCTGGATGACCCTTCAGTTCTGGGACAACGCTTCTTTTATTTTATATTGCCCTCCCTGTTCCCTCACAATGAAACACTCATTAAACATCAGTGTTTGATATTATAAAACCCCACCTCCATGAACTACAGACATGGGCGGGTGGCGTGGCTTGTGTGCCTCAATGATATGGATACTGCAGGTAAAACCATATCGAAGGGGTATCTGCAGGGTTGGTGCAAGGCACGTGCAAAACGTGCAGCCGCACGGGGCGGCACTTTCCGAGGGGCGACAACTTTGCCGCTCCTGCCCCTTCTTTTTATAGGACCAACTCAGCATTCGTGCCCAAGAGGGGATTCGAAACCAAACCTCAGAAGCGGCAGCTTCGGGAACTGTGGCATGTCGCCTCAACTACCTGCCGGCCGCCCCTGTTGAACAAGGAGAGGGAGGAGGACTACTTTCTTGCTCGCCACTGTGGCAGCACCATCTTGTTTACGCCGGAAGAAAAGAGAGGGGGAAGCAATCTGGCTTACACGCCAGTATTCTTATGAGTGGAGCACTGCAAGCCTCTTACGCGATGTCTGTTTACTCACAACTAATTTTGCAAGTCATGAGTCAAGTGATATTGATGCACTGGAGTTGAGGGAAGAATTAAAAGTACTTTCAATATTGTTGAAACCTGGAATAGTTCCAAAAGAGGCTCTGAAGTTTATAGGAAGACAATTTTTGCCTAATGCTAACATTGCTCTGAGAATTCTCCTAACACTCCCAGTGACAGTTGCGAGTAGAGAGAGGAGTTTCTGAAAACTGAAATTGATAAAGACATACCTCCGATCAACGATGAGCCAAACTCGTTTGAATTATCTTGCAACAATATCGATTGAGGAGGAGCTTGCAGAGGATTTAAATTACACAAAATGTGTGAAATTGCACAAGCGAAAGCCACGGAGGTTCGATTTGACTAGAATTTTTTTTTTTTTTTTTTTTAATTTTTATATTATGATCAGTGTCTTGGTTATTTACTGTGTTGTTTCTGATTTTGTTCAACACTGAATAGATATTGTAAATATTATTGTTCAGACCAAATTATCGCTAAATTAAAAATTATTTTATTTTCCTTTGAATACGTTATCTGATCACAACCATTGAAAAATGTTTATTTACGTTAGCTGTAAGTTCATGTCACGTGGGATTAGGTTCAAGACCTCCCTCAGGCATGGACGAGTGTGTTTATCCTTAGGATAATTTAGATTAAGTAGTGTGTAAGCTTAGGGGCTGATGACCTTAGCATGTAAGTCCCATAAGATTTCACACACATTTGAAAATTTTCGTAAATTCACAAGGCTTTTTAAAATTATCTAGATTTCTTCAATCAGGTTTGACTCCATTTTCGACCAGGTGCCCAGCGACTGTTTTGTTCAAATCTGTAGAGAATGTCACCAATAATTCGCGATTTTTGTTTTTATTTTCCAGATCTACATAGATTTCGAGCACAGTGTGGCTATTCTCCATGCTTTGGGTTATGTTTACATCAATACCGTCATGCTGAAGGTAATTGGCAACATGACAGTTTAGATTTAAGCACATATTAAAAGCTTTGAGGCTGGCCACCCAGTGGCCGAAACCTAGGTAGATCTGAAAAGTAAAAATAAAAAATTGCGATTGATTGCTGACATTTCCTACAGATTTGTTTAAATAAGATACCAGAAACGTTTTGGAAAAAAAAACGGGGCTGGGGGCGGCAATTTAGCAGCTTGTACGGGGCAGCACTTGGGCTTGCGCCGGCCCTGAGTATCTGTGGAGAGGTTAGACAAATATATGGTTCCTGAAGAGAGTGGACCTGCCTTTTCAATAGTTTTCAGGTGCAAGTCTGGATGATTGATTGAGCTGGTCTTGTAAAATCAGATAACATGGGACTGGCACAGTTAAGATAGGCTGTTCAAATGACCCACTGTATGTGGGAGTGGTGATGCCTGATGCTTGGGAAGTAAAATTTTCACTATGAAAACGAGTCCTGTTTTCAGTAGAAGGGGTAAACTTTGTCCAATATTAACACATGCATGCACTGAGAAGATTGCCACGATACATATAGAAAAGATGTGTTCGCCTCCTGACAATATGGATGCCATGATTGTTGACTTCTGACAGTTCTAGACAATCGATGCATCTGATTCGGTCGTGATGGTTTGAGATTTTGGAGAAGATGAGAATATCGATGGAACACACTGATGATCAAGGATTTGAAAAGCAAAGTTTTCAATTGTCGATTTCACATTGTTGTAAAATATGTAGCAGCTCTTATTGGAGAGTATTACCGGGTACTGGGTAGTTAAAGTTCACTATCAGTAGCTCTCGGTCCCCATTATCAAAAGCATACTTTATGTAGCCCACAGGGCCATCAATAAATGTCCTTTAATACTAATATGTAGTGTGTCGTGGTGGGTCCCTGCTGGTTTTTAATATCCTGTGTGGTACTAATCTCTGAACTACTACAAATATCTCTGTTCCACTGAAACAATCGAGAGAAAATTTTACTTCTCACAAATGCCGAATGATCCACGCTATCCATACCCCTTATTAGAATGTGTAAGATTTTACTTAAGGTCTCGTCTGGTCTAACTGAAGAAGTGGCCAGCCCTGTGTCGCCACTCCTGATATTGCATCTCGTCAGTGATCACAGAGATATAAATTACTATGACATCCCAAAAAAAAAAAAAAATAACAATGCATCTGACCTTAAGGAAAATAAATGATTCAGAAGAACTCAGTTTGAAGGATTTCAGTCGCAGTGTGTGTCCAGAAACAAAAACCATGAATAATCACTCGAGCATAGTTCATTTAGTCGTTAACTTCAAAGAGTAATATATACTAATTAAGTAGAAAAATTCTGCAATCTCTTTGACACACTTTATTGTTGCTGTGGTCAGCCAGTAATAGTGCTCAGCCGCAGTAGCAAATAATAAGATTTTAATATAGACAAGAAATATTCCTCTTACAATTACGTTCGCTAATGACACTCCCAGGTAATATGAGCGATCGTAGGTCAGCTATTTGCAAATACTACTCTAAGTTACATGGTTTACTATGCACGACGTTTCGGCCGACATCTTATCAGCCATTGTCGAGTGGTCGACTGTCGAATGATTGCTGCTGTCGTCATTATATAACTGCACTGATGGCTGTGATGTCACTGGTGCTCTGCAAAATGAGCATAAAAGGCATTTTGGTCGCGTACTGTCGCGCTTGCTTCGACCTTCCGATCGCCGGGTTCTGAGCTGTGCTCAGCTGCAAGCCGCCATCTCTATTAACAGTATTGTTAGCTTCTGATCTCAATCGCTTCTTATTACACTATCCCAGAAACTGTTCGTTCTTGTAATTATGGGTGTCTCCTCAAACACAATATGATGTCTGTTTTAAAAGTGTATGCTCCACAATTGCTGCTTTTCGGGATAACGTAAACAATAACACCTTTCATATTCTACACAGTGCTGTTCAAGAGTGTGCACTGTTTGAC
The DNA here is from genome assembly GCA_026315105.1 of Locusta migratoria. Lineage (NCBI taxonomy): Eukaryota > Metazoa > Arthropoda > Insecta > Orthoptera > Acrididae > Locusta > Locusta migratoria. The sequence goes on along the minus strand of CM048750.1, from coordinate 68,274,953 downwards.
CGATATAAAACTGTAGACAACCACAAGGTATTTTATATACTCCCAATGTTCTTAGACTTACATCAATCTTAATAGGTCTCATCAACCAACGCATTTTTGAGGAGACCTGAAGACCGAGTCGATCTTTTGTCTCTTAAGGAGTCGGCTAATCTTTGCAATGACTGAGCTGAAAACAGCAAAAATTCAAGTTTTCTTTGAGTCCTCCTGGAGGGGAGGTCTTTTGCTTGGGTGTCTTCAGGAAGATAGCTTTCGTAATCTGGCGGTTACGGTAGCCATTTTCCCAAAAAAACTTTCCTTGTGTGGCTCAGTTCCTTTTGCAGATTTTCAATGTCGGATACTGCTTCCGCTTGGTGCATTATGGTCCTTAAAAAAGACTCACTCTGCAATGGTCGGTGGCTTGTGGCGTGCAGGTGAGTTTTTCGTAAACACCGTGGCTGACACAGCCACTTGCTTTACAGCTGATGAGGACATCAAGGAACGATAAGGCACCCTCTGTCTCCACCTCCATTGTGAACTTGACCTTGTCATCAATGCTATTGATGGGGTGCAAGAATTCACCCAGTTTTTCACATCCATGAGGCCAGACAACGAACATGTTGTCAACGTTACGATAAAAACAGCTAGGCTGTAAGGTGCCGTATTCAGTTCAAGGCGATGTCTTGAAGTGTTCCATCCATGAACAGGGTTGCCACAACCGGAGCTAATGGGCTTCCCATCGCTACGCTTTAAAGCTAATGGATCGAGTGATTGCAGCAATCGCCAGCGGAGAAGTTGGAGCTGGCAGCTGTATGGGCAGGCCCTGTTTCCTATTAATGCAATGATCTCTTCCCGTGATGCGCTAGTTCCTATAATTTTGACACTCAGTAGCGCTGTCGAGTGACGTTTCCAGACATGGGTTCACTACCTCATTTTATTCCCCAAGCCATCCTCTACCACCCCACGAAGTTTGTATCATTTAGAAGCACCCTGTATGTAAAAAGAATAAAACTGGTTTTGAGTGATTATTCTTTAGTTGAAAGAATAATTGAAATAATAAATTGCCACAAATGAAAAATTTTGTAGAGTCTGATGTAATTGAGACATTATTGCTTTGAATATATGTCAGACAATATTAATCTATCTGTAGTAATTTCGAGGTTTGTGCATTTGTAGTTATTTACCAGCAAATCATTGTACACCGACTCTAAATAAACTTGAAACACTAGTTAACTACTGTATATGATATATTTCACAAAGTTAAAGCAAACCATACAATACGTCCGACTTAGCTAACAAATAGTAGCAGACTGACTTTATTCATCCATCTTAAACATTTGAGAGTCAAAATACTCTCTTTTGTTCAATCAGAGTTATTTAATGCTGACTATGTAATTAATTTGTAATCGATATTTTCTTTAACATTTGCCGAATCAAGTATAATATATCGCATTTTTTGAATAAAATAAAGAATTATTTCGTCTTCAAAATTGAGAGAAAAAATTAATCTCCCTATTCTCCTTTCTATTCCTTGTCTGCTACCATAAGTATCGTCACATAAGCTAAACTATGAATTGTCTAAATGAAAGTTTTAGTATAGGTGTCCCAAGTAACGCAGCTGATCCGAATATTTCTATAGGTGCTGTATCACTTATGCCAATGGTATAGGTTTCTGGGACTGAAACATAATGAAATGGTGACTGGACTATTAAGAAAGGGTTAGGGTGTGCCATATGGAAATGTTACATGGTCTCCACAGGGATATTGGACGAGGTTCTCAAACTTCCGTCATTTCACTAAATGGCCGTCAGCAGACCGTTTCTGCTAATAGACTCGAACCAGCATAGTGCCTCACTTTCCCCCCTCCTGTAGAACCATCACTACATGGCACTTTAACAACCCTCCAGAAAGAAATAAAATGAGCATGACAATGATAATTTCTTCACATGTACCAAGCCCCTATGACATTAAGGCACAAGCGTTCAAAGTTATGCGAGTGCACATAGTGAAGTGTATCATACCACCACAATTCGACTACGCCCCTGTCATGAGTGGCACCATGTCTTCTCAACGAAATAATATCTCCTTTCCAATTGATGTCCTTCACGCTGGATGACCCTTCAGTTCTGGGACAACGCTTCTTTTATTTTATATTGCCCTCCCTGTTCCCTCACAATGAAACACTCATTAAACATCAGTGTTTGATATTATAAAACCCCACCTCCATGAACTACAGACATGGGCGGGTGGCGTGGCTTGTGTGCCTCAATGATATGGATACTGCAGGTAAAACCATATCGAAGGGGTATCTGCAGGGTTGGTGCAAGGCACGTGCAAAACGTGCAGCCGCACGGGGCGGCACTTTCCGAAGGGCGACAACTTTGCCGCTCCTGCCCCTTCTTTTTATAGGACCAACTCAGCATTCGTGCCCAAGAGGGGATTCGAAACCAAACCTCAGAAGCGGCAGCTTCGGGAACTGTGGCATGTCGCCTCAACTACCTGCCGGCCGCCCCTGTTGAACAAGGAGAGGGAGGAGGACTACTTTCTTGCTCGCCACTGTGGCAGCACCATCTTGTTTACGCCGGAAGAAAAGAGAGGGGGAAGCAATCTGGCTTACACGCCAGTATTCTTATGAGTGGAGCACTGCAAGCCTCTTACGCGATGTCTGTTTACTCACAACTAATTTTGCAAGTCATGAGTCAAGTGATATTGATGCACTGGAGTTGAGGGAAGAATTAAAAGTACTTTCAATATTGTTGAAACCTGGAATAGTTCCAAAAGAGGCTCTGAAGTTTATAGGAAGACAATTTTTGCCTAATGCTAACATTGCTCTGAGAATTCTCCTAACACTCCCAGTGACAGTTGCGAGTAGAGAGAGGAGTTTCTGAAAACTGAAATTGATAAAGACATACCTCCGATCAACGATGAGCCAAACTCGTTTGAATTATCTTGCAACAATATCGATTGAGGAGGAGCTTGCAGAGGATTTAAATTACACAAAATGTGTGAAATTGCACAAGCGAAAGCCACGGAGGTTCGATTTGACAATTTTTTTTTTTTTTTAATTTTTATATTATGATCAGTGTCTTGGTTATTTACTGTGTTGTTTCTGATTTTGTTCAATACTGAATAGATATTGTAAATATTATTGTTCAGACCAAATTATCGCTAAATTAAAAATTATTTTATTTTCCTTTGAATACGTTATCTGATCACAACCATTGAAAAATGTTTATTTTGGTTAGCTGTAAGTTCATGTCACGTGGGATTAGGTTCAAGACCTCCCTCAGGCATGGACGAGTGTGTTTATCCTTAGGATAATTTAGGTTAAGTAGTGTGTAAGCTTAGGGGCTGATGACCTTAGCATGTAAGTCCCATAAGATTTCACACACATTTGAAAATTTTCGTAAATACACAAGGCTTTTTAAAATTATCTAGATTTCTTCAATCAGGTTTGACTCCATTTTCGACCAGGTGCCCAGCGACTGTTTTGTTCAAATCTGTAGACAATGTCACCAATAATTCGCGATTTTTGTTTTTATTTTCCAGATCTACATAGATTTCGAGCACAGTGTGGCTATTCTCCATGCTTTGGGTTATGTTTACATCAATACCGTCATGCTGAAGGTAATTGGCAACATGACAGTTTAGATTTAAGCACATATTAAAAGCTTTGAGGCTGGCCACCCAGTGGCCGAAACCTAGGTAGATCTGAAAAGTAAAAATAAAAAATTGCGATTGATTGCTGACATTTCCTACAGATTTGTTTAAATAAGATACCAGAAACGTTTTGGAAAAAAAAACGGGGCTGGGGGCGGCAATTTAGCAGCTTGTACGGGGCAGCACTTGGGCTTGCGCCGGCCCTGAGTATCTGTGGAGAGGTTAGACAAATATATGGTTCCTGAAGAGAGTGGACCTGCCTTTTCAATAGTTTTCAGGTGCAAGTCTGGATGATTGATTGAGCTGGTCTTGTAAAATCAGATAACATGGGACTGGCACAGTTAAGATAGGCTGTTCAAATGACCCACTGTATGTGGGAGTGGTGATGCCTGATGCTTGGGAAGTAAAATTTTCACTATGAAAACGAGTCCTGTTTTCAGTAGAAGGGGTAAACTTTGTCCAATATTAACACATGCATGCACTGAGAAGATTGCCACGATACATATAGAAAAGATGTGTTCGCTCCTGACAATATGGATGCCATGATTGTTGACTTCTGACAGTTCTAGACAATCGATGCATCTGATTCGGTCGTGATGGTTTGAGATTTTGGAGAAGATGAGAATATCGATGGAACACACTGATGATCAAGGATTTGAATAGCAAAGTTTTCAATTGTCGATTTCACATTGTTGTAAAATATGTAGCAGCTCTTATTGGAGAGTATTACCGGGTACTGGGTAGTTAAAGTTCACTATCAGTAGCTCTCGGTCCCCATTATCAAAAGCATACTTTATGTAGCCCACAGGGCCATCAATAAATGTCCTTTAATACTAATATGTAGTGTGTCGTGGTGGGTCCCTGCTGGTTTTTAATATCCTGTGTGGTACTAATCTCTGAACTACTACAAATATCTCTGTTCCACTGAAACAATCGAGAGAAAATTTTACTTCTCACAAATGCCGAATGATCCACGCTATCCATACCCCTTATTAGAATGTGTAAGATTTTACTTAAGGTCTCGTCTGGTCTAACTGAAGAAGTGGCCAGCCCTGTGTCGCCACTCCTGATATTGCATCTCGTCAGTGATCACAGAGATATAAATTACTATGACATCCCAAAAAAAAAAAAAAATAACAATGCATCTGACCTTAAGGAAAATAAATGATTCAGAAGAACTCAGTTTGAAGGATTTCAGTCGCAGTGTGTGTCCAGAAACAAAAACCATGAATAATCACTCGAGCATAGTTCATTTAGTCGTTAACTTCAAAGAGTAATATATACTAATTAAGTAGAAAAATTCTGCAATCTCTTTGACACACTTTATTGTTGCTGTGGTCAGCCAGTAATAGTGCTCAGCCGCAGTAGCAAATAATAAGATTTTAATATAGACAAGAAATATTCCTCTTACAATTACGTTCGCTAATGACACTCCCAGGTAATATGAGCGATCGTAGGTCAGCTATTTGCAAATACTAATCTAAGTTACATGGTTTACTATGCACGACGTTTCGGCCGACATCTTATCAGCCATTGTCGAGTGGTCGACTGTCGAATGATTGCTGCTGTCGTCATTATATAACTGCACTGATGGCTGTGATGTCACTGGTGCTCCGCAAAATGAGCATAAAAGGCATTTTGGTCGCGTACTGTCGCGCTTGCTTCGACCTTCCGATCGCCGGGTTCTGAGCTGTGCTCAGCTGCAAGCCGCCATCTCTATTAACAGTATTGTTAGCTTCTGATCTCAATCGCTTCTTATTACACTATCCCAGAAACTGTTCGTTCTTGTAATTATGGGTGTCTCCTCAAACACAATATGATGTCTGTTTTAAGAGTGTATGCTCCACAATTGCTGCTTTTCGGGATAACGTAAACAATAACACCTTTCATATTCTACACAGTGCTGTTCAAGAGTGTGCACTGTTTGACCGATATAAAACCGTAGACAACCACAAGGTATTTTATATACTCCCAATGTTCTTAGACTTACATCAATCTTAATAGGTCTCATCAACCAACGCATTTTTGAGGAGACCTGAAGACCGAGTCGATCTTTTGTCTCTTAAGGAGTCGGCTAATCTTTGCAATGACTGAGCTGAAAACAGCAAAAATTCAAGTTTTCTTTGAGTCCTCCTGGAGGGGAGGTCTTTTGCTTGGGTGTCTTCAGGAAGATAGCTTTCGTAATCTGGCGGTTACGGTAGCCATTTTCCCAAAAAAACTTTCCTTGTGTGGCTCAGTTCCTTTTGCAGATTTTCAATGTCGGATACTGCTTCCGCTTGGTGCATTGTGGTCCTTAAAAAAGACTCACTCTGCAATGGTCGGTGGCTTGTGGCGTGCAGGTGAGTTTTTCGTAAACACCGTGGCTGACACAGCCACTTGCTTTACAGCTGATGAGGACATCAAGGAACGATAAGGCACCCTCTGTCTCCACCTCCATTGTGAACTTGACCTTGTCATCGATGCTATTGATGGGGTGCAAGAATTCACCCAGTTTTTCACATCCCCGAGGCCAGACAACGAACATGTTGTCAACGTTACGATAAAAACAGCTAGGCTGTAAGGTGCCATATTCAGTTCAAGGCGATGTCTTGAAGTGTTCCATCCATGAACAGGGTTGCCACAACCGGAGCTAATGGGCTTCCCATCGCTACGCTTTAAAGCTAATGGATCGAGTGATTGCAGCAATCGCCAGCGGAGAAGTTGGAGCTGGCAGCTGTATGGGCAGGCCCTGTTTCCTATTAATGCAATGATCTCTTCCCGTGATGCGCTAGTTCCTATAATTTTGACACTCAGTAGCGCTGTCGAGTGACGTTTCCAGACATGGGTTCACTACCTCATTTTATTCCCCAAGCCATCCTCTACCACCCCACGAAGTTTGTATCATTTAGAAGCACCCTGTATGTAAAAAGAATAAAACTGGTTTTGAGTGATTATTCTTTAGTTGAAAGAATAATTGAAATAATAAATTGCCACAAATGAAAAATTTTGTAGAGTCTGATGTAATTGAGACATTATTGCTTTGAATATATGTCAGACAATATTAATCTATCTGTAGTAATTTCGAGGTTTGTGCATTTGTAGTTATTTACCAGCAAATCATTGTACACCGACTCTAAATAAACTTGAAACACTAGTTAACAACTGTATATGATATATTTCACAAAGTTAAAGCAAACCATACAATACGTCCGACTTAGCTAACAAATAGTAGCAGACTGACTTTATTCATCCATCTTAAACATTTGAGAGTCAAAATACTCTCTTTTGTTCAATCAGAGTTATTTAATGCTGACTATGTAGTTAATTTGTAATCGATATTTTCTTTAACATTTGCCGAATCAAGTATAATATATCGCATTTTTTGAATAAAATAAAGAATTATTTCGTCTTCAAAATTGAGAGAAAAAATTAATCTCCCTATTCTCCTTTCTATTCCTTGTCTGCTACCATATGTATCGTCACATAAGCTAAACTATGAATTGTCTACATGAAAGTTTTAGTATAGGTGTCTCACGTAACGCAGCTGATCCGAATATTTCTATAGGTGCTGTATCACTTATGCCAATGGTATAGGTTTCTGGGACTGAAACATAATGAAATGGTGACTGGACTCTTAAGAAAGGGTTAGGGTGTGCCATATGGAAATGTTACATGGTCTCCACAGGGATATTGGACGAGGTTCTCAAACTTCCGTCATTTCACTAAATGGCCGTCAGCAGACCGTTTCTGCTAATAGACTCGAACCAGCATAGTGCCTCACTTTCCCCCCTCCTGTAGAACCATCACTACATGGCACTTTAACAACCCTCCAGAAAGAAATAAAATGTGCATGACAATGATAATTTCTTCACATGTACCAAGCCCCTATGACATTAAGGCACAAGCGTTCAAAGTTATGCGAGTGCACATAGTGAAGTGTATCATACCACCACAATTCGACTACGCCCCTGACATGAGTGGCACCATGTCTTCTCAACGAAATAATATCTCCTTTCCAATTGATGTCCTTCACGCTGGATGACCCTTCAGTTCTGGGACAACGCTTCTTTTATTTTATATTGTCCTCCCTGTTCCCTCACAATGAAACACTCATTAAACATCACCACCTTTCCTCCAGCTGTAACACATATCTCACAGGAGTCTTCTGTGGTGCGGACAGCATATCAACCATCTCCTTCCCTCTCCATCTCTCTGCTCCCACATCCGTTCCCATGTACCATGCTGAAGGCGTTCTACCTTGTCTGCAGTGCCTTTAGGACTATGTTACATCTTCACCAGTCACTCAAGCCATCACTCGTTTCAGGTGCTCTCACTACACTCGCTCTGATGCCAACCACTTCTAGTGACTCACCTCCTCCCCTGTGCTATTTACTGTGGGGGGGGGGGGATAGGAGGAGGGGTCTGTGGCAACTGACAGAACCGTCTCCATGTTCAACACTCTTCGAGTGTTACTGCTGTGCAGTCTGATTATTAATAGTTCAGTTGGTGTTTGATTATTGCATGTATCTGTCATTTCTCATTAAAGTTATTATTTTTGCTGAATTTCATGATGTCATTTTCAAATCTGGCTAGAAAACCACAAATAAAGTTTTATTCTTTTGCAAAGATTATTCTTCAGTGTTTGATATTATAAAACCCCACCTCCATGAACTACAGACATGGGCAGGTGGCGTGGCTTGTGTGCCTCAATGATATGGATACTGCAGGTAAAACCATATCGAAGGGGTATCTGCAGGGTTGGTGCAAGGCACGTGCAAAACGTGCAGCCGCACGGGGCGGCAATTTCCGAGGGGCGACAACTCTGCCGCTCCTGCCCCTTCTTTTTATAGGACAAACTCAGCATACGTGCCCAAGAGGGGATTCGAAACCAAACCTCAGAAGCGGCAACTTCGGGAACTGTGGCATGTCGCCTCAACTACCTGCCGGCCGCCCCTGTTGAACAAGGAGAGGGAGGAGGACTACTTTCTTGCTCGCCACTGTGGCAGCACCATCTTGTTTACGCCGGAAGAAAAGAGAGGGGGAAGCAATCTGGCTTACACGCCAGTATTCTTATGAGTGGAGCACTGCAAGCCTCTTACGCGATGTCTGTTTACTCACAACTAATTTTGCAAGTCATGAGTCAAGTGATATTGATGCACTGGAGTTGAGGGAAGAATTAAAAGTACTTTCAATATTGTTGAAACCTGGAATAGTTCCAAAAGAGGCTCTGAAGTTTATAGGAAAACAATTTTTGCCTAATGCTAACATTGCTCTGAGAATTCTCCTAACACTCCCAGTGACAGTTGCGAGTAGAGAGAGGAGTTTCTGAAAACTGAAATTGATAAAGACATACCTCCGATCAACGATGAGCCAAACTCGTTTGAATTATCTTGCAACAATATCGATTGAGGAGGAGCTTGCAGAGGATTTAAATTACACAAAATGTGTGAAATTGCACAAGCGAAAGCCACGGAGGTTCGATTTGACTAGAATTTTTTTTTTTTTTTTTTTTTTAATTTTTATATTATGATCAGTGTCTTGGTTATTTACTGTGTTGTTTCTGATTTTGTTCAACACTGAATAGATATTGTAAATATTATTGTTCAGACCAAATTATCGCTAAATTAAAAATTATTTTATTTTCCTTTGAATACGTTATCTGATCACAACCATTGAAAAATGTTTATTTACGTTAGCTGTAAGTTCATGTCACGTGGGATTAGGTTCAAGACCTCCCTCAGGCATGGACGAGTGTGTTTATCCTTAGGATAATTTAGATTAAGTAGTGTGTAAGCTTAGGGGCTGATGACCTTAGCATGTAAGTCCCATAAGATTTCACACACATTTGAAAATTTTCGTAAATTCACAAGGCTTTTTAAAATTATCTAGATTTCTTCAATCAGGTTTGACTCCATTTTCGACCAGGTGCCCAGCGACTGTTTTGTTCAAATCTGTAGAGAATGTCACCAATAATTCGCGATTTTTGTTTTTATTTTCCAGATCTACATAGATTTCGAGCACAGTGTGGCTATTCTCCATGCTTTGGGTTATGTTTACATCAATACCGTCATGCTGAAGGTAATTGGCAACATGACAGTTTAGATTTAAGCACATATTAAAAGCTTTGAGGCTGGCCACCCAGTGGCCGAAACCTAGGTAGATCTGAAAAGTAAAAATAAAAAATTGCGATTGATTGCTGACATTTCCTACAGATTTGTTTAAATAAGATACCAGAAACGTTTTGGAAAAAAAAACGGGGCTGGGGGCGGCAATTTAGCAGCTTGTACGGGGCAGCACTTGGGCTTGCGCCGGCCCTGAGTATCTGTGGAGAGGTTAGACAAATATATGGTTCCTGAAGAGAGTGGACCTGCCTTTTCAATAGTTTTCAGGTGCAAGTCTGGATGATTGATTGAGCTGGTCTTGTAAAATCAGATAACATGGGACTGGCACAGTTAAGATAGGCTGTTCAAATGACCCACTGTATGTGGGAGTGGTGATGCCTGATGCTTGGGAAGTAAAATTTTCACTATGAAAACGAGTCCTGTTTTCAGTAGAAGGGGTAAACTTTGTCCAATATTAACACATGCATGCACTGAGAAGATTGCCACGATACATATAGAAAAGATGTGTTCGCCTCCTGACAATATGGATGCCATGATTGTTGACTTCTGACAGTTCTAGACAATCGATACATCTGATTCGGTCGTGATGGTTTGAGATTTTGGAGAAGATGAGAATATCGATGGAACACACTGATGATCAAGGATTTGAATAGCAAAGTTTTCAATTGTCGATTTCACATTGTTGTAAAATATGTAGCAGCTCTTATTGGAGAGTATTACCGGGTACTGGGTAGTTAAAGTTCACTATCAGTAGCTCTCGATCCCCATTATCAAAAGCATACTTTATGTAGCCCACAGGGCCATCAATAAATGTCCTTTAATACTAATATGTAGTGTGTCGTGGTGGGTCCCTGCTGGTTTTTAATATCCTGTGTGGTACTAATCTCTGAACTACTACAAATATCTCTGTTCCACTGAAACAATCGAGAGAAAATTTTACTTCTCACAAATGCCGAATGATCCACGCTATCCATACCCCTTATTAGAATGTGTAAAATTTTACTTAAGGTCTCGTCTGGTCTAACTGAAGAAGTGGCCAGCCCTGTGTCGCCACTCCTGATATTGCATCTCGTCAGTGATCACAGAGATATAAATTACTATGACATCCCCAAAAAAAAAAAAAAAACAATGCATCTGACCTTAAGGAAAATAAATGATTCAGAAGAACTCAGTTTGAAGGATTTCAGTCGCAGTGTGTGTCCAGAAACAAAAACCATGAATAATCACTCGAGCATAGTTCATTTAGTTGTTAACTTCAAAGAGTAATATATACTAATTAAGTAGAAAAATTCTGCAATCTCTTTGACACACTTTATTGTTGCTGTGGTCAGCCAGTAATAGTGCTCAGCCGCAGTAGCAAATAATAAGATTTTAATATAGACAAGAAATATTCCTCTTACAATTACGTTCGCTAATGACACTCCCAGGTAATATGAGCAATCGTAGGTCAGCTATTTGCAAATACTAATCTAAGTTACATGGTTTACTATGCACGACGTTTCGGCCGACATCTTATCAGCCATTGTCGAGTGGTCGACTGTCGAATGATTGCTGCTGTCGTCATTATATAACTGCACTGATGGCTGTGATGTCACTGGTGCTCCGCAAAATGAGCATAAAAGGCATTTTGGTCGCGTACTGTCGCGCTTGCTTCGACCTTCCGATCGCCGGGTTCTGAGCTGTGCTCAGCTGCAAGCCGCCATCTCTATTAACAGTATTGTTAGCTTCTGATCTCAATCGCTTCTTATTACACTATCCCAGAAACTGTTCGTTCTTGTAATTATGGGTGTCTCCTCAAACACAATATGATGTCTGTTTTAAGAGTGTATGCTCCACAATTGCTGCTTTTCGGGATAACGTAAACAATAACACCTTTCATATTCTACACAGTGCTGTTCAAGAGTGTGCACTGTTTGACCGATATAAAACCGTAGACAACCACAAGGTATTTTATATACTCCCAATGTTCTTAGACTTACATCAATCTTAATAGGTCTCATCAACCAACGCATTTTTGAGGAGACCTGAAGACCGAGTCGATCTTTTGTCTCTTAAGGAGTCGGCTAATCTTTGCAATGACTGAGCTGAAAACAGCAAAAATTCAAGTTTTCTTTGAGTCCTCCTGGAGGGGAGGTCTTTTGCTTGGGTGTCTTCAGGAAGATAGCTTTTCGTAATCTGGCGGTTACGGTAGCCATTTTCCCAAAAAAACTTTCCTTGTGTGGCTCAGTTCCTTTTGCAGATTTTCAATGTCGGATACTGCTTCCGCTTAGTGCATTGTGGTCCTTAAAAAAGACTCACTCTGCAATGGTCGGTGGCTTGTGGCGTGCAGGTGAGTTTTTCGTAAACACCGTGGCTGACACAGCCACTTGCTTTACAGCTGATGAGGACATCAAGGAACGATAAGGCACCCTCTGTCTCCACCTCCATTATGAACTTAACCTTGTCATCGATGCTATTGATGGGGTGCAAGAATTCACCCAGTTTTTCACATCCATGAGGCCAGACAACGAACATGTTGTCAACGTTACGATAAAAACAGCTAGGCTATAAGGTGCCGTATTCAGTTCAAGGCGATGTCTTGAAGTGTTCCATCCATGAACAGGGTTGCCACAACCGGAGCTAATGGGCTTCCCATCGCTACGCTTTAAAGCTAATGGATGTCTTGGCCATGGTGTTTACAGAAGACCCACCCATACCAATCGGTATCTGCACACTACAAGCTATCATCATCCATCACAGAAACAGTGTTTTAACCTTCGAGTGGGTGTGCTCATTTTTTTAACACCAGCAGGTGCGCAGGGTACTCTATACCCCCACTTTCATTTTGTGCTGTTACAATTGAATTTTCGTATCTTTTAATTGCTATCACTTCTGATATAATTGTGTGAAATGGTAGCTGTAGATTATATCAATACACATATATAAAAATGGAATGTGGGACGTGTGTCCGTATATTTCACTTGGTACGCAAAATTATTCACTGCAGACCAATGGCAGTTATGCATGAGAGAAGCTTTTAGGTTTGCGGTGTGCACTATAGTGTTTTGGTCGCGGTGGGCAAATGTGCAAACGAATATCCGCAAAATGTGGAGCAATACGACGATCAACAGATGCTCAAAGATAAAACACCAAGAACCAGACATACATTAACTGAGCAATAACTACACTGGCAATACACCAATGATCTCAATATAAACACATTAATGTATGTCTGTGACGGAAAGTTCGTAAGTTATAGGATACTTTGGTTTAGCGGACAGGATCGCTAACAGATTAATACCATTCAGTTAGGTAACATCTGTGTTTGTATTCTTTATTTTAACTTTTCTAGACCTATAAATAAATGTTTGAACTGCATTTAATGCGGCCCGGCTAGAGCTTGCTAGGTGGCGTTGTGTGTACCGATTCTCAGGGAATGAGAAGATTACTAATTTACTTACCAGACAAGGGTACATCGAGAACTTGCCAACCATGGAGCAGGAACAGCAAGCTGATTCACAAGGAATGAGAGGAATTGCCTTTACAGCACCTAGCGAGCAGTATCCGGGCCGCATTAAATGCAGTTGTACCAAATACATTTACGAAAAGCTACGAACTCCGAAACTTATGAAGTTTATCGTACATGTGAAAATATGGTTATTGTATAATTCTTAATTCGAGATAGATTCAAAGGAAAACACAGACATACATTAACTACACAGGCAATACACAGACTGTAGATATATGTTATGTATGCCTGTGATGGAAAGTTCGTAAGTCATATATAAGTATATGCTGTTCAAGTGCTAAAATTGTATTGCCAGTTCCAAAATTACCCCCATGTAAATTCTTTGAGTATATTTACATAAGAATTACAATGGAAAATCCAGGTTGGAATTAATATAGTAATGACAGTTTACAACTCACCGTAAAGAAGTGGTGACGAGCTGCAACAAGCACATACAAAATACACAGACATACAACACTTTCAGCTATCGGCCATGGCCTTCAAAAAAATAGAGCACTCACGCAATCACACAGGCACACAACACAGTCATACAACCATCACCTTCAGCTGCCACCCTTCGAATCACGCTCTGCGGCGAATCGGTGACTGGAGGGGAGGGGAGAGGGGATAGGAAGGTTACGTCATGGCTTATCCTCATTAGATTTTGAGTTCACTATGTTTAGAAATGCACTGAAAATGCCATAGTAAAGGACAAATTGAGGCGATGTTAGTTACATAGCACACCAAACAACTAACAGATGCTGATGCTTCATTTTTTCATTCTCAGAACTGTGGTGCAATAAACTACAAGGGGATAAAATTATACTTACGGCATCGGCATAGTGTGCTGAAGTTCACAACGGCCGTTCAATGCTTTTTGAAAAATCAGTCACGTAGAATGAGGGGCATAAATCATTATGTAGGTGATGAAATGAATAAATAGTGCTGTTCCGGTCAGTAAATTAATGATCCTCCTCAAGCGAATATTTCATTGCCAACGATAGCACACTAAACTGCCAGCACTGCAAGTAAAATATGCTTCTTTCCACGGGTACCATTTGAATTTAAAACATAATGACGTTCCTTCGCATCTATAGATTATAGTTTATAAGAATGTAATTTAATGTAAAAATTTTGCATGTAAGATGTGTGTACAAATAAAAATAACGTAATAATAATAATAAAAAAAAAGAATTTAAAAAAATACAGAACTAAACACAAAGTCTCTCATTGCAGTTTTTCCCCCTTCATTATTACATTTATAAAACTACTGATACAGGGTGTCCAGAAAAGGACACAGCAGTTTGAAATAATAGTTACAAAAGCTGCTAACACCAGTGACCGTTTCTCGAATGAATAAAGGGACAATAATGCCTCTGCTGCATACTGCAGCCCACACATTAAGTTTAGGAGAATACAGGGGTTTCGCTTCATACCAATATGGCTTTTCAGAACCCCAAAATTGCCAGTTCTGCTTATTCACGTATCCATTCAGGTGGAAGTGTGCTTCATCTGTAAACCAGATGCAGCCAACATCAAATCCTTCACCATCAATCATTGTGAGCATCTGATTAGCAAAGGCAACCCTTTGTTGCACAGCTCGTACGGGTATGGCCTGGTGTGTTTGAATTTTGAATGGAAACATGTGTAAGCTGTTTCTCAGTATTTTCTGTGTGCTGGAACACTTCAAACCAGTCTCATGCAATTCTATGGACGGATGACATTGGATTTCGCTGAATAATTCCAGAAACTGGGGCGATATTTTCAGGCGTAACTGCGGTTTGCTTGCGGCCAACTTGCCCCAGTAAATCATCAGTTACGCTGCCTGTTCGTTGAAATTTTGCGAAGAGCGTACGAATGGTTTTCGCATCGGGTCCTTTTGGAACATTAAATTGTGCTTGAATACTTTGCCTTGTTGCCGTAGGACTCTTCTAACCTGTGGTACTCCAGCACCAGAAAAACGCGTTGTTCAATGGAGTACATGGTTTTTATCTCTTCCTTTGGTACGCTAACCTCTTTTCACGTTTCAATAGTGGAACTGATCGCTCTCAGCTTCGGAACACTATTTATACTAGGCATTACATATGGCGATCGCAGCGCCATCTGTTAGAAGCTTTTGTAACTATTATTTCAAACTGCTGTATAAACGTCTTACAGCTTTCACAATAAACATACCATTTACTGCATTCCTCTATCGATCTTTGTTTTCGAGATATTTAATTTTGAAATCAGGGAGTCCTTTTCTGGACACCCTGTATAAAACTTTAACCTTGCGAAGAGGGTAACCATAAGCTAGTAATATAATTAAGTGAATATAAGATCATATTAATGTATTATATTTATTCAAATAATATTCATTATCTACCAACATTCTCAGCAGGACTGCTCATATAGGGGATATGTCAACAAAACACTGAAATTCAAAACACGTCCCAAATCAACACATGTCATTTCACTGTCATTATCACAAGTTTCACAGGTGTAGGTAACTTGTACATGTTGCTTGCAGGCAAACCTGTTGCATGAAGAACCAGTGATAGTAGTGGCAACATCTTTGGCACGGCTGCACAAGAAACATCAGCCACATTTCTTGCTTTGGGATTTATTTGGAGATTCGTCTTTAATTTCATGCAAGTTGTGGTACTTGGAAAGAAATATCCTGATTTCAGATGGGAGTGACTTTAGCTCTTTCTGAAAGCCGAGGTCTCATCATTGAAACGGCCAATTTTTCAGAAATGTGTGTTGTTTCAGATTACCTCCCTTTGAAAAATATAGCACTTGAGCATTAATGCCTGCTATATTGAACAATGAATAGAACACAGCCATTGGTCATTATGTTGTATGACGAGCAACGCTGTATGCATTACATAACTGATCCACAGTGCCAACTCCTCCTTTAGCCTTATTGTAATCTGTTATTATCCGAGGTTTTTTGGTTTCATTATCCAAAGCTGGGGTGCCATGTATTATTGATTTATTTTTCTTTGGAATAATATGCTATAGTGATGTCTTTTTGAAATCCACTTGCCGTCTTTTGTTAGCTTGGAATTCACTAGGTCCCCCCCCCCCCCCCCCCGCCCCAAGTACCTATGCAGGTGAGATTCTTCTCAGGGAGATCCATTGCTAGAGGATAACTAGTGTACCAGTTATCAAATGTGATATTTCTGTTTGAACCTTCACTATCACAAATCAGACCTTTCCCCATGTCACTTGGTTTATTAGACACCAGGTAAGGCCCATCCTCCTGCTTGCCACAATAGATTTCAAAATTGCTTGTGTAATAAGTCTGGGCATGCACAGGGCAAAATTTTTATACCCCATACTTTGCAGGCTTGTTTGGTATATATTCTATGAAACCACATCTTCCACAGAAAGGCTCTATATTTTTTAATGGGCACACAGCAGCTAATTTGTGTCTTTCTTCTCTCTGCTCTTGATTCTTTGTTATCAAAGTGCAGTGCTCGAAGCAAAAACAGAAAACGCCGTTAACTCGTACATGCTCTCAAAATTTCTATACCTGTGCCATCTGAATTCTATAGTCGATTACATTGGTATTGCTACCTTTCTTCATACCTATGAGATACAAACAACCAAGTAAGGCCATTATTTAAGATCCCGGTGTATCTTTGGCATCCCTGTCACGTGAATATTGCACAGCGTCTCACTGTTTTTGAATGTACCTGTTAGTATGTGTAACAATGTCATCATGTATTATTTTACTGAAAATAGAAATTTCATCTAGGACACATTTCAGACCTGGCTGTACATGCACAATGCAGTATTTTTAGCAGGAATCTAAAAAATAAATAGGGACTTAAGGAACCAACTTGTTAAGAAAAGGGACCTAGAGAACTTTTAAGGGACTAACAGGGATACGAATTACGAGACATACAAAATATCTTTTCAATGAATAACTTCCACTGTGACCCAATTTTCTTTATTTATTTAATAAAGAAGTCTTGATTTTACTTTATTTTTTACTGCTAATGTGTTTTGCCCTTTTGAGGCATCTTCAGAATGACTTATTTACAAAGCTTAGTCTTAGGGCTTTAATATTTTGACTTTGTAGTTTGATTTATGCACATCAGCAGACACAGACCTATTCTTCTGAAGATGACCAAAACAGATGAAATGAATTAGCAGTATATAAATAAAGTGCACAGCACTACCGTATTCCAGTATAACATTGTTGCATGCAAGTGTTGTCCTTTTAATGCGAGTCTTGCAGTATATTGTGACATATTTTATCGATTCCGTTTTTGGTACGGCTATGGGCTGATGAAAAAGAATAGTTTATAAACGTTTAAAACCTAATCATTAATAAAATATCATAAGACAATGCCAATCTGAAAGTAGTTACTGTACTACGAAATTCTCTAGTGCACTTGGCGTATTATCCTGACTTCACAGCCACAGCTAACCTACCGTTCCGAAAGCTTAACAAAGTGCTATAATTCTTTTGCTCACATAATGGTTTTGGCGCAGCTATGAAATTCAGTGTGGCATGACTGACACATACACACATACAGTGGCCGATAATAGCGTAGTCCCGCTGCCGATCTAAATAGCTTAATGTTTCCGATCACAGCTGAAATTAGGAGCACATTTCTCAGCATGTCCTGCCTCAGAATGATATTATTTTGTCAGTAGGAGTCGCAAGTTGTCCTTGTTAGAGCTACTGCGAACATATACAAACTGCTTCCATGGGCAGTTTCTACCATAAAAGATGAAGTTGTGCAAAATTTCCTGGCACTGTGTAGCACTGACTCTGCATATGTTTTCTCGTCCCGTGGTCCATGATGTCTTACCATCACTCCCTGCACTCCCCTTGACAGGACACTTCTGTACGTGCAGGAGCTGAGAAGGGACAAAAATGCTGAGACAAAGTTTAAAGCCACCTGTAACATGAAAGGTGCCTCAGTTAAGGTTTAAAATATGACAAAATGTGTGTTACAGTTTGGAAAAAAGGTACTTTAGGAACCAAACTGAAAAAATAGGTACCTTTTAGGTACTTTTGGAAAAAAAGATAGGGACCAATGGGACCTCCGCTAAACACACTGACAATGTTTTTACTTGCAACCTTGCTTTTTTCGACAAGTTCCTTTTCCTCCACTTACAAACTGCATCCCAACTGACAAAATCACACTTTCCAGATCTGTTCCTAAATCTGCTTTCATCACTAACATAGTCTTGTTCAGAAACCCTGTCATGCAGATTATCCTCTACTACTTCTCTCTCTTCGTCAGATTCCCCACTGTCTATGCTTCCTCTCTGGATAATTCACCAAAAATTTTCATCACATCTTCAGGAGTCATGGTCCTAAGTGGGTAAAACAAATCTATGGTTACACTGTTCTCTTAACATTCTAATGGGTTCGCCAAGTGTTTCGAATAACATTTGCAATAAACAGTAATAGAGTAACATCAAAACACTTATGTGACCAGGCGTGTAGGGTACAATATAACCTGGCAGCGACTTCTTCACAATAACAAAGAATAATTAGTTGTATTTCACACGGCACAGAATGGCATTTGCTCCATTCAATATACAACACAACACTGAGAGAATAGCTAGCGCGGGAAAGTTGTGTTTTGTCAGACGGCGCTACCACACATAGAAAACAAAAAGTGGGGTACTTTATATCCCAGCGCACCCACTCAAGGGTTGAGGACCTTGGTGCACCGAGCAGAAGCAGTGTCAGACGCTGAAAATCTGCAAAAGGAACTGAGCCACCTAAGGAAAGTTTTTATGGAAAATGGCTACAGCAAATGCCACATTACGAAGCTATTTTACCGAAGACACAGAAACAAAAGACACCCCCCCCCCCTCCTTTCCCACTCATCAGGTTTGTGAACAATCATCTTAGAATAAGTTTTAGATGTTTATTTTTCCCCATTTCTTCTCTCTCTCTCTCTCTCTCTCTCTCTCTCTCTCTCTCTCTCTCTCTCTCTCTATCTATCTATCTCCATTTTATTTATTTTTTCTTCATTTAAAGGTAACTATAAATTGCTCCAAATGTTCAACCATCACATAACTGTTAATTAACAGTTTTTAAAAGTTACATCCTGTAACAATATTTTCTAAAATGTGAGAATGAAATAGGTAATATACCACCTTTCACTGGACATAGTCAAGCCAAGTACTTAAATACGAATTAAAGCCGCTGTATTATTTTTTGTTCCTAAAAATGCATTTTTAAGCCGTGTGTGGCAATAAAATAAAGAGCACACATTATTGTAACAAGGTACAGTACTTCCTAAAAATGACAATAAATGAAATTCGATTATTAATAGAAATTCTCCACTGAGATGCTAAAATATTCTTGAAAAGAGATACTGGTAGATTGGCTGGCATGTACTTACCTTACTTCTGTTCCGTCGACAAACGAAAATTTATAAATGAGAAATATGATAAGCTTTCAGAAATATTTTCCATCATAAGATACGAGGAGAGGAACAGAAGGGAAAACAACTTAGATTTGCCGTAGTTTCAGGGTAGAGCTCTGCAATTCAAAATGAAATTTCATAGCAGTTTTAATGAGATACTTTGAGCATTGAAAGACACTAAAACATTCAAGTTATACAAGAACAAAGGAAAGGTTAAGGTGCTGTAGTCCTCTGCAAAGAGGAACAAAAAAGCCACCTCCACAATATGCAAAAATGAGAGAATTAGTTAAATGTGGAAACAAAGTAATTGTATTTAAAAATTCTGAACACAGTAACCAATCACACATGATATTATCAATTGTGGAGAAATACTATTTTTACTGTAGAAATTTACATAAAATCACATTTTCAAGTCGATTACACTTTAGTGTTGTATACGATGCAAATGGAACAAATCAGACTAATGGCAAGTGGCTGGTGGCACAGCAACAGTTCTTTGTCGTTTTCTTGCTTCCAAACCAGAGAAAAATTCGTGAATGTCTTCCGCTCGCACAACTTTTTTGCTGTCTGCAAATTTCCGAAGGTACTCCTTTAGACATGTCTTCATATCATTATAGCCTAGAACAAACAAATATAAATTACAACAGTTTTAGTGACAAAAACATGCTGACTGCATGGATCCAACACATAATTACTCAGTTCCATCTTGAACAAACATGAAAAAATAGCAGTATACACACAATGTAAAGACTGATTTCCAAACTACGTGTGGGTACTACAAAGTTGGAGGCCAAGGGAAACTGAGAACAGGATAATTAAACTTTCATTACTTGATGTGACCCATGATAAACGGAGAGAAGCACGGCCACAAGACGCGGGATCAGCACGCACATGCAGGTAGTGTGGTGTACAATTTAAACGTTTTACTTTCAGTGATCCCTCTGTGCCGACTCGTCGGATAAGTTCGAATCCGTCGACGATGCCTGAGTAGTGCCAGTGCAGGTTTCCGTGTCTTGCCAAGTTGAAATACTGTGTATCTTGACTACTTCATTAATGGTGGAGTCTAAGTACTTGGATGCAGACAAGAGGATCTTTGTCATTTCAAAATTCATACTATATCCCATGTTCAGCCAGTTTTCAGCAACAACAGCTAATCCAATGTGACATCGGTGTTTATGGCTGGATGTGGGAAAGTGGTACAGCTGAAGAATGTGTAAATGAAAAATAGATAAAAATGAAGAAAGGAGTAATTGAATCTGTCAAAGAAGTACTAGGAATTAATGTCAAACAGTGTCAGGAAACAATGGTTAACAGAAAACACGCTGAAAAAGATGGGTGAACGGAGAAAGTGGAAAATGAAGAAGGCAAAATGAGGTATGGGAAACCGATTAATTAACTGAGGAGATCAATTGCAGAAGCAAGAGAAACATAGATGAACGAGAAATGTGACAAAATATAGAAAATTGAGGAGGAGGAAAATAGGAAACAGCAATTTTTTGAAAATAAAAGGAAGAAGACTAATAAGAGAACAGAAAGAGATGGCACATTAGTTGAAAACAACAGGAGATTTGGAGCAGATGACAAGAGTATAAAGAATGTCTCTCGAAGACAGTACAATTACCAAATCAGAGTAAGGTTGAAGAGGAGGAATGCATGTCAGAAGATGGAAAAGGTATAATAATTTGGAAGCAGAAAAGCTTCTGA
Source organism: Locusta migratoria (assembly GCA_026315105.1). Classification (NCBI taxonomy): domain Eukaryota; kingdom Metazoa; phylum Arthropoda; class Insecta; order Orthoptera; family Acrididae; genus Locusta; species Locusta migratoria. Next base: position 68,253,639 of record CM048750.1, on the reverse strand, counting down.
CAGACTTACTTTGCAACCCACCCAAAGGTGCGTAGCAGAAGGTACTCGATATCACTACTGGTTACTTGCTTTCTTGTTCAACTCACTTTGTGTCTTTATGCGAAATGTAGGTCGCCGGAAGTAGAATTGTTCTGCAATCAACCTCAAATTCTGACCCTCTAAATTTCCACACAGTTTCTCGAAAAGAACGTCGCCTTACCTCCAGTGACTCCCATCCGAGTTTTCGAAGCATTTTAGCTCTTGGTCTCCCTCTGCAATTTTTACTCCACACACTTTCCTAAATTCACGATTCCTTGATGCCTAAGAATGTTTCCTATCAATAAATGCCAAAAATTCCTTTTCTGCCTTATTCTGTTCAGTAACACCTCATTAGTTATGCGATCCACCCACCTAATCACCAGCATTTTCTGTAGCACCACATTTCAAGTGTCTCTATCCTCTTCCTGTCTGCATTTTTTATCGTCCATATTTCACTCCCGTACAAAGCAACACTCTACATAAATGTGTTCAGAAAAGACTTCCTTATCCTTAAATTAATTTTGGATGTTAACAAATTTCTCTTTTTCAAAAACTTTTTTCCCCCCATTGCCATTCTGCATTTTATTTCATCTGTACTGTGACCACAATGTTACTTTACTGGCCAAGTAACAAAATTCATATACCACCTTTATTGTTTTATCAGCTAGTCTAATTCTTTCAGCATTGCCGATTTTCTTAGACTGCACTCCATTACCCCTGTTTTGCTCTTGTTAATGTTCATCATATACGGTCCTTTCAACACACTGTCCATGCTGTTCAATTACTCTTCCAGGTCCTTTGCTGTCTGACAAAATTACAATGTCATCGGTAAAACACAATGTTTTTATTTCTTCATCCTTCTTTATTTATTCACTTCTTCAAATTTCTCCTAAATTTCCTTTATAGCTTGCTCACTGTACAAATTGAACAACATTGGGGTGTGGTTTTAGGGCACACAACTTGTCAGGTCATTAGCGCCCGGATCGGAACAGAGATTCACTACATATTGTAACAACTGATAACTGCCAGAAAGGAGAGTATCAAGAGAAAGCTAAAACAGATGGATAAAAAATATCAAATAGAAGGGTTAAATATCCTTTGATAAATTAGCCATGTTGATAAAAGGCAAAACTCTAGCAGCTGCTCATGTGTCATCAGCTAAAAGTTCCTCCAAAGTAGATGGCAAATTAAGGGCTACACGGAGATGATTAAAATTAAGACAAGACAGTAAAACATGTCGCAGCATCAACAAATCACCACAGGAGCACAGCGGTGCAGGGTCAGCAGTTAGCAAATGATGGTGGCTGAATCGGCAGTGACCTATCTGCAACCGGGCCAGGGTGACCACCTCTCACTGGGGTGGGGGGGGGGGGGGGGGGAAGACGTCGGATTCGGTTCAGGATAGGATGCATCGAGAAAGGGTCCCTAAGACTCTGCAGGACACTAAGGGAGTCAGAGCAGATGGCATAAAATGGATGGCGGCGACGGCCGGATGTAGAAAACAGCCTGGTGGAGGGCGAGAAGCTGATCCGTGAAATTCAAGCACTGGTCAGGGAGCTCGTATTGGAACAGGTCATCCCCGACGACTAAAGATCCGACACCATCAGTGCTCTTGGAATCATCAGTGTAGATAAATATGGCATTATCGAACCACGAACGGAGTTTGACAAGCCTCGAGCAATATACCAAATCGGGGGGTGCTCTTCTTGGGGAGCAAACTAAGTTCAAGTTGGGTGTTAACCTGGGCCTGATGCCACGGTGGCAATGGGCTCTCACTCAACCGAAAGGGGAAGGAAGGGTGAAATCAATTTGCTGAAGCAGGAGGCAAAACCGAACTCTAGGTGGAAGCAAGGCTATTGGCGATCAAGGGAGTCATCAAAGAATAATGGGTAAGATGAATGGTTGGACATCGACAGCAGTTGGCATATAAACTGACACAAGAGTATGTCACGCCGAGAGGTCAAGGGTAATACAGCAGCTTCGGTATACAGACTTTCAACAGGGCTGGTATAAAATTCACCGGTCGCCAGGCGTAATCCCCGATGGCGAATGGAGTTGAGGCGGCGGAGAAGAGACGGCTGTGCAGAAGAGTATACAAAGCTTCCGTAGTCCAGCTTCGACTGAACAATGGCCCAGTAAAGGTGAAGCAGAACGGTTCGATCCGCTCCCCATGATCTGTCGCTGAGGACGCAACTAACATTAAGGGATCGGTACAACCGGCAGCCAGGTAGGACACGTGTGGGGACCAGCAAAGTTTCCGATCCAACATTAGCCCCACGAATTCTGTTGTCTCCACAAATGGGAGAGCAACGGGGCTGAGACGGAGAGATGGCGGAAGAAATCCCTTGTATCTCCAGAAGTTTATACACACCGTTTTCTCAGTGGAGAAGAGGAAGCCGTTCGCAAAGCTCCAGGAATATAGGCACTCAAGACAGCGTTGAAGACAACGCTCCAAGAGACATGTTCGCCGGGCGCTACAATAAATTGCCAAATCACTTACAAAAAGGGATCCGGAAAAGTCGGCTGAAAGGCAATCCACGATCGGATTGATTGCAATGGCAAAGAGAGGCACACTCAAGACGGAGCCCTGTGGCACCCCATTCTCCTGGCGATAGGTTTCTGACAAAACAGAGCCCACACGTACCAGGAACTTGCAATCTGCCAAAAACGCTTGAAAGAAAAAGAGAGGAAGGTGACCACGAAAGCACCATGTGTGCAAAGTGTGGAGAATGCCCGCCCTCCAACAGGTATCGTACGCCTTCTCCCAGTTGAAAAACACTGTTACCGTTTGACGCTTCCTTAGAAAGTTATTCATAATTAAAGTCGACAAGGTAACGAGGTGATCAGCAGCAGAGCGGTGTCTATGGAAGCCACATTGAACATTAGTCAGGAGGCATCGAGATTCGAGGAGCCAGACCAACCGAGCATTAACCATGCATTCCATCACCTTACAGACCCAGCTCGTGAGAGAAATGGAACTGGAAGGAAGATGTTTGTCTTTCCCTGGTTTGGGGATGGGGAGAACAATGGCTTCACGCCAACTTGTGGGAAGCTGACCTTCAGTCCATATGCGATTATAGGTGCTAAGAAAGAAACACTTGCCCGCAGGAGAAAGGTTCTTCAGCACCTCAATATGAATGGAATCGGGCCAGGAGCAGAAGATATGGACAGGGTGAGAGCATGGTCTAGCTCCTGCATGGTGAAGTGACTACTCCTATAACTTTCATGCTTAAAAGAGTGGAAAGCAGGTGGCCGTGCTTCCTCTGCCTGTTTGCGAGGGAGAAAGGCAGGGTGGTAATGGGCAGAGCTCGAAACCTCTGCAAAGGAGCGGCCCAAAGCGTTGGAAACATCAGCGGGATCCACAAGGACTGCGTTCTCGATGGTCAGGCCAGAAATCGGGGAGTGGACCTTGATGCTAGATAAACAGTGTAGGCCACCCCAGAGAGCCGAGAAGGGAGTAAATCGGTTAAAAGAACTGGTAAAAAGCAGTCCAGCAAGCTTTTTTGCTGTCTTTTATAACATGACGATATTACGCTCACAGTCGTTTATAATTGATACAATTCTCCAACGTTGGGTGGCAGTGGAAGGTGTGTAAAGCACGTCGCCGGACTCTAAGAGCGTCGCAGAGGCTGCAGTCCACCAAGGGACCGGGATGCGACGTGGAGAAGAGGATGTACAAGGTATGGAATGTTTGGTAGCCGTGAGAATAACCTCTGTGAGGTATTCAACCTGACTGTCACAGCTGGGAAAATTCTGATCATGAAAAACAGTCACAGAAAAATAAAGCCTCCAGTCGGCTTTGGAGATGCTCCAAATGGTGGAACGAGGAGATGGGGTATGATGCAGGAGGTGGGTTACACAAGGGAAATGATCACTTGAGTACGTGTCAGAAAGTGCATACAACTCTAACTGACGCACAAGCTGAGGAGTTAATATTGCGAGGTCTAAGTGGGAAGAAGTATGTGTTGTGATGGAAAGGAATGCCGGTGCACTGGTGTTGAGGCAGACAAGATTGAGGTGGTGGAAAAGGTCCACTAAAAGGAAGTCTCTCTGACAAGGTGCTGGAGAGCCCCATAGGAGGTGGTGGGCATTGAAGTTGCCTACCAACACAAAAGGTGAAGGTATCTGGTCAACGAGGTGTAGCACATCTGTCCTAGTAATGGCAGACGACGATGGCGAACAGATATCACAGAGGGAAAAGGAAAAGGTGGAGAGAGTGATGCAGATGGCAACTGCCTGTAGGTGAGAATGCAATGAGATGGGTTGCTAATAGACGTTGTCCCGAATGAGCACCAGAACCCCTCCATGGGCTGGACTACCTTCCACAGGGGGCAGGTCGAAATGCACAGAGGTGTAGTGGGGGAAGCTTGCATGATCACATTGACATAACTTAGTTTCTTGGAGACAAACTAGAAGCGGGCAGTGCAGTTGAAGGAGTAGTTTTAATTCCTCCCAATTGCAACGAATATTCCATTGAAGGAGCACCCTGATAAAAAATGAGAGAAGGAAAGAAGGAACAAGCAAGTGGGGTCACCTGGACGGCCACTGAGGACCGGACTTCAAGGGAGCACTGCTATCGCTATCTAGAGGCAGAGAATTGTGTTCCATGGGTTCGACTGACTTGTCTGCCACCTTCCCGAGTCAGTCAGGAGGGGCAGCTTCCAAAGCCAGTAAAAAGCCGGGTGCCCGGCTGAAAGACCGCCCCAGTGAAACAGAAGACGACCAAGGCCGGCGACTGTTGGATGGTGTGACTGAAGAGTCACACTGCGGCGGCGAAGGGGGGGGGGGGGGCTGTTGTTTTTGTGAGCCTTCTTAAAGGCATGACAAGTAGTAACGGTTCAGGGTTGAGAAGACGGAGTTTTTAGGAAATCGTCATGAACGGGTTCTTTTTTAGAACTCTGGGCAGCGAATTTAGGTGCCTGGCATGTGTGGGAACTGGTCGACGAATGCACTGTAGAACGGGCTGAAGGGATAGGAGAGGTGGAACAAGCAATTACCGGGCTAGCCGATCTAACAGTGTCACAGAAGGTGAAATCGCAGGTCTGAATGCCTACCTCCTTAGTTGGTTGAGGGGAGGTGAGGACCTGGCTGTAAGTACCTGATGGTAGTACAGTGGGCTTCCTACTTGCTAATAAATTCCGAGTGGCAGAAGTTGAAACCTTTTCTTTGATGCAAATCTCCTGGATAACCCGCTCATCTTTATAGATGGGGCAATCCCGTGAAAAAGCAGCATGGTCACCCATGCAATTAATGCAGCAAGGGGATGGAGGTGGACATTCACCCTCATGGGTGTCCCTGCCACAGGTGGCACATTTGGCAGCATTAGGACAAGATTTACTAGTGTGATTAAATCTCTGACAATGGTAGCAGCACATGGGATTGGGTACATACGTGAGGACTGAAATGATTTCGTAGCCCACTTTCACCTTAGATGGTAAGTCAACCCTGTCGAAAGTCAAGAAAACAGTGCGAGTCGGCACGAGATCATTGTCAACGTTTTTCATAATGCGAATGACATATAGTTGAGTATATCCTCGTCTGATAACCCATCCAGAGATCTTGTGAAGACTACTCCCCCCCCCCCCCCGTCCGAGGAGTTGAGGGTGCGGTGAGCCTCCACTTTTACGGTGTTACGGGAAAAGTATGCACAAGCATAGCCCGGAGTAATTTCTGTGCCTGAAAGGCATTCTCAATTTCAAGCAATAAGGTCCCATTGTGCTGTCTTGAGCAGGTCTTCAAGGGACCTGCGATTGCATCGACACCCTTCTGAATGAGAAAAAGATTTACAGAAGATAAATCCTGATCATAAGTACGAGGAACTTGGGAATGTTAGGGAAGACTTTCTTTGACTGAGATTCATCATGTTTCTGTTTTTGGTTCAGGGTTATAGTAGATTTGGAAGGTTTCATAGCGGAAGTGTTCCCCATGATTACCGGCATCTCCGATGGCGCACTCCTTCCTTGAGGGGCCCTCACTGAGAGCGCACCTGCCTTAGGTGACTGTTCGCACCTCAAGTCGCACCTCCCGAAAAAACAGACAGAGAGACGAATTGGCATGGTCGAAAGGTACCAGCCTGGGTAATAACCGCTACCTGGGACCGGCCTTTACAGGGGGGTACGTACGTGCCCTACATGTCTACCCGGGGTGGGGAGCTACGCCTTACCCCGTCATCGGCTACGCAGAGTGTGGGTTGACCTTCAGACATGGAGGGGGAGGGGGATAGTTGGATGGGGAGAGGGATGGTTGGAAGGGGAGAGGGACGGAGGAGGGAGGAGGGGGAGAGGGTGGAGGAGGGGGATTAGAAAATTTCATGGGGACCTACTCCTATGAAAAATGTGTAATTTAGAGGGTGATATATTGTAGTGTACCTTCAATAGCTTCGACTTGTTGAACACGCCCAAGTGAAGAGAGAGCTCTCATACCACGTTCGTATTGCGATTCTGTTTCTGCAACACTCCCTTCTGCTTCATAAGCTTGTACTGTATCCTTTTCATCAAGGAGGAAGAGTACTCCTTCACTTTCATACATATCCTGTACACAAAATAAATAAATGAATTACATCACAACAGCAATACCAAAATAAGACAGGGTTCCATGTTACAACACAATTTTAATTTTATTTATCCTGCTTTTGTTACTAAAGACAGTAATAACAACTTTAACATACATTCATTTTATTTGACAAACAAAGTACAATAGGGAAATTAATCTTGCACTAATTGTCAAACCGCAGGTTTTAATTCCTTATTGAGTTTAAACAGTCCTATATCTACAGGTCTTGCTTTAGTCTGTATGTCTCATTTTAATTTCGAAGAAGAAAACTATATTATAATATTACCTTATTCTGTGGGGAAATTTATTAAACACAGTGGCATATATAGAAAACGTATGACTTACCCAAAGGACCGGCTCGTCGATAGACACAAATAAAATCACACACAAACACACATACAAGCTTTCGCAACCGTTGGTCGCTACGTCAGGAAAAGAGGAAGAAATGAGAGGAGAAAGGGAAGGATATGGGTTTTAAGGAAGTGGAAAAGAAGTCGTTCCAATCCCAGGAGTGGAAGGACTTACCTTAGGGGGAAAAAAGGAAGGTAAACAAATACACACACACACACACACTCACACCTATCCAAACGCAAACACACTTAGACAGACATTCTAACCGAAAAATTCATCTCCTAACAGTATAACTTACTTGGATTCTTCTGCACGAGTACTTAAACTCAACAGACGACCTCCGCGGGTGTCGTCCCACACATCGTGCAAAATTAAAAGTGTGCCTTGTGTGTACGTATGAAGCAGGAAACAAAGAAGACATATCCTTTGATGAAGGTTAAGTTCAGTGGGAAAGAGCAAACCCCTACCAGCCGAATATTGTAACTGATTTATCTGAAATAAATTTTAATACACACAAATGAAAAATTTTATTTTTTCCAATCAATGGAGTGGCTGGCCAGTACTAATCTCAGCTCATTATAAATTCTTTCATCTGACAGGAGCAAAGAGGCATGAGAAAGGGGCCATAACTTATTCAAAAAACTTGATTCGTGGATGTTACATGGAAAGAATGTAGATGATGTTTAATACTTCGTGTAACTCAGAAGCACTGCAAATACAACCGAAAGAGTGAAATAAAAGGTTTTGCTGCCTGCATCAGAGAAATCTTAACTCATTATCCTGTCACCAAAGTTAGGCATAATGCTGTTACTCGAGAAATTGCCATGTTCCTTGCAGAAGATACCATTTTGATGCTTTGAGCACTCTGTGTGATAATCTTTAATAGTGGGTAGGTTTCCTAGTCAAGACAGACTTTCATCACCCAAAGAAGGAAGATTACAATGAAATGTCCCATCAACACGCTCGTCAGTACAGACGGAGCACGAGCTCAGATAAAGGACAGGGAGGGAAAGCTGCCGTGCCCTTCGAAAGCGATCGTCCCGGCAATTGCCTGGAGCAATTTACGGTAATACGGAAAACTACAAAGCTGAATAGCCAGAGGTGGGTTTGAACCACCGCCCTCTCAAATGCGAGTCCTGTGTGTTACCACTACTCCACCTAGTGTGGTCCAAAAGTTAACAACTTTCTACCATCCACAGGTGAAGGCCTCAGAAAACACTTCTATAAGATGTTGGCAGATTGCTCTAAATGTAGGTTGATGAACGGAGACAACTGGCATACAATATTGTCCATCTCGACAACAATGTAGGATCTTGTTTCAACCAAATGATACTAGGGATGATGATGATGTAAGACACTCAACTGAATAAGTCGTCTTGCACATTGCAGTGATACCAGCTCCCACATCATTACAAAATAATCGGTATCAGGAATGATCACATTCAGCTCCTTAGAGACAGAGTATTGTGTAATTTAATATAAAACAACAAATTGCTTAATCTTTAGCATGCTAATTAGTGAGATGACAATCATCTGTAATGAACTATTTAAACTGTACTGGGAGTATACAAAATTAATAAAGTGTGTAGGTATCAGACTGAGTAATTTGGAGGGACTTTGATGGTTAGTGAGTAAAATAATGTGTTAAATTGTGTCTTGCTTTCCAGAACATTCTAAACATATCTACATTGAATTAACAAATATACGTTATCTCAGCTTTGTGTAATCTAATATTTGGTGAACGTAATATACATAATATTCATGTTATACTTGGTAATTGTAATTCAATTAATGTCATTATTGTAACAATATGTTCATATGAACAACCGTAAAAGATTATATATAGCCAGAGGGCACTCGGCAATTGAGTTGAGTAAAGTGGAATAAGTTCAGGAAGTTCTGGAGTAAGCTCAATTTTTAATGATGACGCTTCTAAAATAAGGCACGTTTTTCGAGAGATTTCGTATTATGTTGACGATTGTGACAAGAGTGTTATGGTGATTAAAGACTTGAAAATGAATTGCCGGAGTTCTTTCTTTATTTGAACAATACACACCAGGATACCAAATGCAGCGAGGAGATAAACCCCGAGTATAAGGTAAGTACAATATGATGTGTTACCTGAAACTTAAAAATCACAACTCAGAATTTATTGCTTCTTGAAAGACAGTGTAACTTCAAAACATGAAGCCTGGACTGAAAAAGTGCACTACACAATGCGAAGCAATCAGTACGGATTTTTATGCTGGCGTGGAAAGTGTGCTAATCAAAAAGCTTAGCTAACATGCTACTGGACCATATATGAGGTTAGGGATTACAATCCTACATTAAGAGGACAAAAGTGCAGAGACATAATCAGTTTTTTTGTAAAAAGTCCACTCATAGAAATGACTGTCCATATCGTTTAGTTACGTCTGCCACTAGTATCCGTCCATGGCAACTATTTATCAAAGTTGGATTCCGGTAGTCAATTTATTGACATCAGGTAATTTTGTATGTCTTCCCTTTGTGAATCTAACCGATCAAAAACTTCAGTTCATAATTATACATCACTGTCAAATATATACATTTCTGTGCATTATTATCAGTAGTTGTGAAACCTACAGTGTCCAGAAATTACGCAATTTGTTAACAACTTTGAAATTACCTTCTATCATACATGGAAACATACCGTAAACTTAAATGTTCAAAAATTCACAAGTGTGTACCTTGCAAAACATTAAAGAGAATAAAATCAGTAAGTTAAAAATGAAATCAATCGAAGCACGCCAACACCTAGATGTAACAATTTGTGCGAGATATGAAATAGGACGACTGCCTAGGTTTAATCGTCAGTGTATGGCACAATCATTCTACAGAGAACGTCTATTACCAAACACACTTGTGACCCACCCTATAATATTGTGGAGCCGTAAGCTAGAAATGTAGGTTTACCTTTTCTTAGTCTATCTTCTAGGATAAGCCGTAAAGTGAGTATTGCCTCCCGTGTTCCCACATTTCTCCTGAACCCAAACTGATCTTCCCCAAGATCGGCTTCTACAAGCTTTTCCATCCTTCTGTATATAATTCGTGTTAATATTTTGCAACCATGACTTATTAAACTGATGGTTTTGTAGTTTTCACACCTGTCTGCACCTGCTTTCTTTGGAATGGGGATTATAACATTTTTCTTAAAGTCTGAGGTTACTTCGCCTGTCTCATACATCTTACACACCAGGTGAAACAGGTTTGTCATGGCTGGTTCTCCCAGAGACTTCAGTAGCTCTGAGGGAATATCATCTACTCCAGGGGCCTTGTTTCGACTTAGGTCTTTCAGGACTCTGTCAAATTCTTCTCTCAGTACAGTATCTCCTATTTCATCTTCATCTACATCCTCTTCCCTTCCTACAATATTGTCTCGAAGTTCATTTCCTTTGTAGAGCCCCTCTATATACTCTTTCCACCTTTCAGCTTTCCCTTCTTTGCTGAGAACTGGTTTTCCATTGGTGTCCTTGATATTCATAGAGCTGTTTTTCTTATCTCCAAATGTTTCTTTTATTTTCCTGTAGGCTGTATCTATTTTTCCCCTATTTATACAATCTTCTATGTCCTTGCATTTGCCTTCTAGCCACTCCTGCTTAGCCATTTTTCACTTCCTGTCAATCTCATTTCTTAGTCGTCTGTACTCCATTTTGCCTGTTTCATTTACTGCATTTTTATATTTTCTCCTTTCATCGATTAAATTTAGTATCTCCTGTGATATCCAAGGATTTTTTGTAGGTCTTTCCTTCCTACCTAGTTTCTCCTCCGCTACCTTCACTATTTCAACTCTCAATGCTACCCATTCCTCCTCTACTGTTTTATTTTCCCCTGTTTCTGTCAATTGTTGCATAAAGCTCCCTCTGAAATTCTTAAGAACCCCAGGTTCCTTCAATTTATCCAGGTCACATCTCCTTATTTTCTTACCTTTTTGTAGTTTCTTCAGTTTCAGCCTACAGTTCATAACCAAGAAGTTATGGTCAGAATCTATATCTGCCCCTGGGTATGTCTTACACTTTAAAACCTGGTTCCGAAATCTATGTCTTACCATTATAAAATCTATCTGTTATCTCCCGGTGTCTCCTAGTCTCTTCCACGTATACAACCTTCTTTTGTGATTCTTGAACCAGGTGTTTATTATAACTAAATTATGTTCTGTGCAAAATTCTACCAGGCGGCTTCCTCTTTCATTCCTTTTGCCCAGACCATCTTCACCTACTATCTTCCCTTCCCTTCCTTATCCTACTACCGAATTCCAGTCTCCCATAACAATAAAGTTTTCCTCTCCCTTAATTGTCTGAATAATTTCCTTTAGCTCCTCATATATTTCTTCGATTTCCTCATCATCGGCAGAGCTAGTTGGCATATAAACCTGTACTACTGTTGTCGGTGTTGGCTTCGTATCTATCTTGACAATGATAATGCGATCACTGTGCTGGTCATAGTAGTTTACCCGCATTCCTATTTTCTTTTTCATTATCAATCCTACTCCTGTGATACCCCCAACTGATTTTGTATTTATAATCCTGTACTCACCCGACCAGAAATCCTGTTCATCCTGCCACCGAACTTCACTAATCCCCACTATATTTAACTTCAACCTATCCATCTCCCTTTTTAAATTTTCTAATTTTCCTACTCAATTAAGGGATCTAACATTCCACGTTCCGACTCGTAGAATGCCAGTATTGTCTTTTCTGATGATCACATCCTCCTGAGTAGTCCCCGCCCGGAGATCCGAATGGGGGACTATTTTACCTCCGGAATATTTTACCCGAGAGGATGCCATCATCATATGTTCATACAGTGGAGCTGCATGTCCTTGGAAAAGCTTTCAGCCGTTCGCAGTAGCTGTGTGGCAAAGCCACATTAGCTGATGTTACAAGGCCAGCTCAGTCAATCATCCAGACTATTGCTCCTGTAACTACTGAAAAGGCTGCTGCCCCTCTTCAGGAACCACACGTTTGTCTGGCCTCTCCACTCCGCTGTGGTTGCACCTACGGTACGGCTATCTGTATCGTTGAGGCACGCAAGCCACCCTACCTCGGCAATGTCTGTGGTTCATGGGAGTGGTGGCAAGAGATACAATTATATAAGTGTAACACTTTTCACAATAGAACACTGAAACAATTACAAACCAATTTTGTAACAATGCTATGAAACAGGAACACAATCTTTGTAGCTAATAGCAAACAGTCACACGTAACATTCAAATGAATGTTAAAAGCTCATTTGACAGGTACCGTACCTTGCAGCTCGAACACGTACACAGCGTTTTCCGCCAGCCGTCGGGAAAGAACACAGCACCAAGAGATAAAGCTGACACAGGTGGCAGAGTCTGCAGAAGAGGACAGCCTGTGGCACAAAGAGCAGGTAAGAGATTAGTATACAATAAAGGTAGCACTGTTTCGCTATATATTCAACACCGGAATTCGAGCCCAGGACCTTCACCTTTCGAGGTCAAGTGCTCTACTGACCAAGCTACTGGTGCACACTTTACAGCCCGTCTTCACAGTACTAGATTTCAGATGGGCCGTCTTCGAACGAAAGGTTCCAACACAACATTTCACAAAAATGAACCAAACGATTGAAGAACTACGTACGAGGAATGACAGTTAGGCTTTCACTCGAGTGTTCCCCGTCGGTCCCGTTCGCATACTGACACTGGATGCCCAGAAGAACCGCCTGTGGTGTAACGACAAGCACCGTCCTGTTGTGTACAGCCCAGGAGATCTGGTATGGATTTTTACCCCTGCACAAAAAGTTGGGCTATCGGAAAAGTTACTGAAGCGATACTTTGGTCCGTCTCCTGTCATACGCCACCTGTCACACGTCGCATACCATGTCTAGGATTATGAGCCATCCTCAAAATAACAAAAACGGAGAGACATTGTTTACGTCCTCCATATCAAACCTTACCACGATCACTATGAACAGATTGACAGAAATGGCATCTTGTTCAAAGACTCTTTAAGACCGTTCTCTGTTCTTTTATATTATTTTTACCTGCGTCTTCACTTGCGTTGATGTACTTGCATAGTCAAAGAACGTCGAAATTGTATTTTTAAGTTATGATCAGGATAAAAGGTTCCTATTTTCCACTTTAAATATAAACCGTGTATAGAATGGCAGTTAATAGTGTCCTTTATCAAGATGAAAATGAAGATATTATTAAATACGAAAAGAAACTCTCGTTTGTTACATCATGAATAAATTGCTATTGAAGAAGCTATACATTATACAACGTGTAAATTAAGCAGGATTCAAATGTCATCGTACTCACAAGGCATGGTCAGACTTGTCATGTCAAAACCTGTGTTGCTATTTTTACCACTGTGAGTTAACATTGAAGGAAGGCTGTATGCAGACTGTTAGCTGCTGACATGACCTGGAAGTCTGTAAAAACTTTTATGAAGTATGAACATTATTGTCGCATGGTTTCCGCACTTACAACTGCCTGCTGTACAACCATGACGTCTCTCGCTACGTTATACCAATGCCATCTAGGGACAAGGAGGCGTTAGCTATGCACCGCTCTCCCGCCACAGCAGTGAGAGAGCTGATTCGCCCAGTGAAAGTGATTGTACGATAATTAATAAATACGACAATAAGAAATTCGTTAAAACATGTAGCTGATATGTTATTTACAACATTCTTTCCAAATAGCTATGAAATAGACACAAATACATATACAGTCTTGTAAATACAGAAAAAATGTGAAATATTGATACAACATTCAATACATAGGTTTTTTGTGCACAAAGAAGACATATGGCAGCCCTGCAAATCACAAACATTGTTAGACGTTCGTAGACAAGACTCGGCTGGTGTTAGGAAGGAATCAGGCCTAATATCAGTATATTTCGAGGTGTGCCACGCATATTTAATCACATTTTGAAACCATGGGGAGGAAAACTGATAATGTACGACTGATTGCAACTTGAGAATATTGTCATGGTGATAGACAGGAAACTTTAGTGATTTGCCAACAAAAATTTTCTCTGGTAGTTTTCTGTAAAATGCCTTCCACTGGCGGAAAAATTATCTGTCTAATGTTTGAATAGTCATGTCGGGTGGAATCTGTAGTATGGCTACTTCTTTGTCAGGGTGAGCTCGAAATACAGCTTTTAATGAATGAGAACTTTAATGACCTGACCACGAATCTAGAAGGATAAGAGATTTGTTCCCGCAGAACGGAAGAAAAGCATGACACATGAATAGTGTAATGTTATCATTTCCCATTTTTCCAGACTTCGATGCGTCTACTACAAGATTGACTGCGTAGAACATTGTTTGTTTGACACGTGGTCGAAAACATCCAGTTGGTTCTTGAAGACACACACATAGTTTAGGCAGACTAATTATGGGCATTATAGTGTATGAATGGGTGAGTGCATTCGTGGACTGCGCAATTGCCTCAATATGTTTTTCCACTTTGAATGACAGTGTTTTTTCCGCAAGCATTTCTTTCTGAAAACCTGACTGATCTACATTGTAAACGTAAGATTCACTAAAAATGGCGATCTTATTTTTTGCAGTCGTTTTAAAAGCTTCTATCATTTCCATTTAAGTCACTTCATTTTCCGACCTGTTTGTCGATACAAATTTTGTTATTTTTCATGCCACAATTTTAAGTGATCGTTTGAAGTGACTAATCCAACTTTGAGAAGCTGTAAATTCTTTAACGCCTATCGCATTGGCAATCTCTAACGCCCAACCACGCAAAGTTGTGTCGCTGACACTCAATGACTGTCGTCTGACATTGGTAAATTGCTCAAAAAGTAGCGCATTTATCTCCATTGCAATTTCCAGTCGACTCTTACGTTGTCCAGCGACTTCCTTTTTCCACCTATACAATTCACGTTCAGAACGGACAAAGCGATACCTATTTGGAACAGTACTGACACAGGCATTTCTTATCACTTTCATTCAACCGATACTTCACCGGTTTTTCTCTGTCTGATGAAGTAATTGTAGTTGCTGGTGTTGCTTTCGGAGATAATTGATGATGGTACATGGCACTATCACTCTAAGAGTCTTCATATGTGCAACTTTGTTCTGTTTCTTCTGCAGATTCACAGTCTGCAATATCTAATGTTTCAGTCATTTCTAGCCACATGTTTGCGCTATTTACATGCTCATCTAGAAGTTTAACTACCATGTTGCGCATCACATAGTCTTCACGTGTGTTTTCTGTTGATTGCTTCATTTGGCGTCTGTGGTATATCTCCATGGCAAGCAGCAAAATACTTACAGGGTTTGCCATCACCTGTGAGGGGAGATTGAATGTTCACTGTAAATTGGCTTGTGGAGTATAGATGTAAATGTACAGAATATCTTTTACATCTCTAACCTGTTTCAGGACGGTATGTTTTGAAATACATACCAGAAATGAAAAGGAAAT